>BSSO01007867.1:0-10614 GCA_030267885.1 Mesembryanthemum crystallinum | reverse complement strand
GCAGAACATAATTCACCCAAAGTTAAAGATAAAATAGTTGCTTAGATGTGCAAGGGAAAAAGAGAGTCCTCATGGTTGAATGGCCAAAATATGGGAGAAAGTTTTAGGAAAATGGTAGAAATCCTAGCCCCAATAGATTAGCTTGGTTTTGTACTAAGGTGAAGGTAATGAGGACATCCACAGTTCCAAACATCTAATTGTTCACAAAGACAGTTCTATGACTCTAAACAGAAACATCAATTCCTTGAATATTTAAGTGACTGGGGCCAAATCGAATTCAAATTTCAAATCTTAATATCAGTAAGAAACATCTCCAATTAACTGAAACTGCATTATGAAGAGGGATAGCAAAAGGAAATAAACCCATATAGACAAATTTCACCAAGCATCTAAACACAAAGACACACACACACACATCATAGCAACTACATGAAGAACAAATGCCAGAGTTTATTTTCACAATATAATATAGTAGGTCACCTTATTAAGTGCATTTTCAATCTGTTCATTGTCTGATCCTTCTCCTTCAGAATCTTCCATTTCTTCACACTCAAACTCTACACCTTCCATTTCTTCATCAGAGTCACTCAACTCTTCCTGTTCCATCACTATTCCAAGAAGTGGCTGGTCACTGACATCATCATTAATACATGGACCAGGACTGTCATCCAGGTTTGGCAACAGCAGAGTAGAATTAGCAGAACTACATTTTTCTGTATGTCCATTTGTAATGCGATCTGCAGGATCATGATTAGTAATCTGAGAATCAGTTCTTTCTTGAGCACCTTCAACAAATTCTGTGGCATTAACTGATGAATTTGTTAGATTAACTTTAGCCCCTTCAAAACTTGAAACTTTCCTCTTTCTTGATGCAGAACTCAGGTGGATATCCAAATCCAAATCATGTGCTCCAGCACTAGGACCGACTGAACTAGTAGCAGCAGCCATCCGAGGTGTGGTTGCACCAGCATGATAAACAACGTCGTCTTCCATAAATCCATCTCTAGATAGTTCTAGATCAGTTGACAGCATGGGGCCACTGGGGCCAGCAGCTATGGAGCTGACATTGAAGTCATTAGTCCTTTGTAAAAGGGGATGGAAATCTAGACTGGAAGAAGTTGGAGTAGTTTCGTTGGACTTGAAAGACTTGACCCTACAACCAAGTGGGCTGGCTGGATTTTGAAGCAGAGTCAAGTTTGAAGCTGGAAAGAAACTAAATGTAGGAATCCCACTAGAACTGTTTAAAGGGTAGCCTGGTAGATGCCCTTCTTCAAGGGTTCGGAACAGTAAAGGATGCATTTGAGGATCCACATCAGGGCCTCTTTCTTTGGTAAGACATCGATTCTTCAAGAATCCACACTTCTGTGAAGACATTCTTGAGGCAGTGGGATTTACTATTGTGTCGTTGACAGGTTTTACTACATTTGATGTGCAGTTCGCAGCAGTAGGATCACAAACTGCGCTTTGAAGCCCAGAGCCAGTAGCAGCACCCTCAGTGCAAGGACCAAGCTGGGAAGTTCTGAGAGATGCTTGAGGTATAATTCGAACTGCTGATGGTAGTTTCACAGGAGGTAATTCAGGTGCTAATCTAACTAAATTAGAAATACCACGCTTTCGAGTTCTATGTGAATGCAACAGAGTTTCAGAACCAAAGGGTTTTGAGATTGACCTAGAAGGTGTATAGCTGCTAGGCATGTAAGGCTGGAAAGATTTGCTATGCATTAAATAAGAATCTTCTGATGCAGCTGAGACCTCATAACTGCGGCCTTGCTCAAATTGAGATTCTTGGTTTCCGTGGTTACCTGTCCCTCCCTCGATTTCACAGCCTTTCTCAGAAGATAAACCTCCAGGCCGCAGACATCTAGATTGTAGGCTTGAGGCACCGATTTGGGAAGAAATCATTCCGGAGGAAGTCGGCCTCCAATCAGCCAAGAAAGCTTCATGAAGATATGCTTCATTATCATTTTCCACACAGTCCTCTCCACTTCCATTCTGGCCACCCGAATACTCAGTCTGATTGTCCTTCATTAATTGAAATGTGATCATGTTAAAAGCTTGTTAAGACAGATATACCAGCTAAACAATATACATCACCAAACATATATTAGCTTATAAATCAGTTCAATTAAAAGGACATCATCAATTTGTGCACTAGTGGATTCAAAAGTTAATATACTGCAAAACTCAATCAAATCAACACAATGAAATCAAAGCTTAAACTCCACAAAACTCTTACATTAGAACGCAAGATAAAGTTCAGCAAACCTACTCTAGTTAAATCCAATGCAACAAATACTATAATAGGATTATTATGTGTTTCTGCCAACTCCAAGATACAGAGCCCCATTCACTTAGGACTGTTAGGAGTTAGGACTCCATATATAGGAATCAGATAGCACTGTCACTATGACATCCATAATCTCTAAAAAGGGTGAAAATTATGAGCCAATCTACAATACAGAGCATATACATGATTTTCCTCTCTTTAGGCCAGTAACCATATATAAGTGTTAATAAACGTGTGAATCAGTTTCTTGTTCTTCTCAACCTTCCTCTATCTTTATCTCCCTAAATGAGTGCCTGTGTTCATGAGTATGAGTGAAATCACGCTGGTGTGCATGCAACTTACCTCCTTCTCAGATCCAGTAGGAGAATTGTCCATAGCTGCAGCTTTGCCTTTCCTCCTATTTGACTCATATATTCGCCGTTTTTCCTTCTTAGTTGAGTCCCCTTTGTATGATTTCTGAGTCCCAATAGCAATGCGCCACTGTCGGCAAAGTAAGTTGGGATCTCTATAAGGGACAATAAACTTCCAGATTGATGTCCAGTCAAGTTTGAATGTCTTCAGTCCCTAAATTATTAACAAGTACAAGCAACAGATAAGATACATAGGCATCAATTGGTAACTTTAATTTGCAAAGAACAGAAAAATCATAAAAGTAAAAAGTGGGGGAGTCTTGAAAATAAAATTACCTCATGAATACGAGCTTTTTCCTCCTCTGTGAGTGGGGATGTTTTCATCTTCCTTACTGCCTGGATGTAGCCAAAAGCACAGTTTAATTTTTTTATATGGCTTTTGCATCAAAAGAAAGTAGCTAATTCCCAGGAACATCATATTTCGAGATTTATTTTTTTAGAGAAGACCATATTTGGAGATTTAAACCAGCATCGAACTTGTGGTCTTCATTACTGTGATGCGTTAAAGAGGATGATAAAACCAAATTGGTGCCTACTTTTGTTTCTGACAGTAGTTTAACATCTCCCAAACTGTATCAAAATATATTTAAAAAAAAAAAAAAAAATAGCATATTTTGATTCACCTCTTCAATTGAAGATAAAGTTACGTGGATTATTGTCTGAAATAAAAACTTGTCATGATGTCTTGGCAAGTATTATGTAAAATGGGTAACTTTAAAACTTCTCCTCATGAACTTAATTGAATGATTAAGTTAAGGAGTTGGGCATGGTGGTGGCAATGAAGAACGTATAGATCAGTCACAGTGTGATCTCTTAACTAGCAGCAGCAGGTTTCCTGGGGCCAAAATGGTGGATCTTTCTAAAGTGTGATAGTGGCATGGTTTGGAATCCCACTCCAAGACCTTCATCCCCAAAAATACTGCAATTTGTTCCATCGAAAGGCCTGCAGGCAAGAGATCCACATCCCATTTTCTGCTTTGTTTTTTCAATAACTTTTTTTCTTTTGAATACAGGAAGAATATGAAAAGGATGACGGATACAAGATTAAGAAGACAAGCTCTACTGTAACAAATATTGCAAAATATCCCATATTGTTGCATATTAGTAATAAAAATCTCTTATGACGAAAATAGACAGGGTACTTAAGGGTAACATTCAAATTTGACCTAAGTCTTTTTAAATGCTTTGAAAGAAGTAAGACCAATTGTCAATTTGTCAGAGATTCTTCAACTGTCAAGCAGATAACGGCATCATGCCATTGTTTGCAGCAAGCTGAAAATCAAGAACTTGAACAAGTTTTCTCAACCTATGATTCCTCACCAAACCCCAGTAACCTCCCCTCAATACCATTCTGCTAAGGTCATCAAAAACCACAAGATCTACCAGGGAACGAGCTAAGAAATCACTGTACCCCACCCTTCTATAGCAGAAAACAACAACGTGGTTTCCTATTAGGGATAGTCGAAAGACAACCACTAACCAACCCACCACCCCATCTAGAGTAAACCTTAATTAAGTTTTTCTAGAAGTGCAAGTACCCAAACATAAACCTTTTCAAAGTCCATTTTTCAAGACCACATCTCCATTAGAACTGTCTGACTATCACCATGGTTGCATGGTGAATCAGTCTCCTCTAGTTGAAGGCACTACGGGTATTAGTGAGAAGATAGTGAGATGATTTTTTTATTTTTTTTTTCATGCTGATCTTGATAAATACAAAACTGAATGGATCTAAAGTCCTCAATCTCAGAGAATGAACTTTAAGGGACAGATGAACAAGGAAAATGAAAAAANAAGAGTTCATGCCCTAC
Source organism: Mesembryanthemum crystallinum (assembly GCA_030267885.1). Taxonomy (NCBI): domain Eukaryota; kingdom Viridiplantae; phylum Streptophyta; class Magnoliopsida; order Caryophyllales; family Aizoaceae; genus Mesembryanthemum; species Mesembryanthemum crystallinum. Next base: position 6,106 of record BSSO01007867.1, on the reverse strand, counting down.
AATACTAAAACACACTCCCGGAATCTTGAAAGAAAGGCCATAAGCACATAATCCTGGATAACATTCCAACAGCTTTGATAGAAAGCCATGGTTAAACCATCTCGCCCAAAGCTTTATTCCCCTCCATCTTCTAAGTGATACTCTGACCTCCTCCTCATCAAAAGCCCTCTATATGCCTATTTGCCTATACCATTTTATTGAATCCAGAATCAAGACTCAAGCCTAAACTCCCAACCATACAATAGACTGCACTCTTGTCGGTGTAAGAAGCTTAAAATGGTTGCTAACCTCTTTCTCAGTCAGTAACAAGCACCGCAAAATCACACTCAATGTTGCTGGAAAACACTTTCTCCTCTTGCACTAAGTAGTTCATGAAATTTTCATTACCAATCATCCTGTCTAACTGCTTGAGGTCTAACTCTGTCCACTATGGTAAGACATAGTCAACCAAAAGATAAGATAAAGTTGCCATTGAAATAAAAGAGAACAAAAGGAAAAGATACCAAAAGTAAATGTTGGAGAGAAGTAAAAGAAAGTGCTTGGGAAAGACACAGGAATAATAAGAGCTTCTCAGAACTCTCTCAAGACTTAGTAATGTAGAAATTCGACCTTAGCACCAATTGATTTTGGCCAGCCAGCCAGCAAGTGACCTTTGGCCAGAGAGTGGAAATCCTACAGATTAACGGATTAAAAACTTGATATTGGTGATTGCTACTCCAATTTTCAGATCTATGGTTTACACACACACACACACACCCTAATTTTGAGATTAAAATTCAATGCCTTTGTCTTGGGATGAGATTGTCAAGGTGATGCGCAGCATAAGGTTTGAAGGATGTTCCCATTGACTAAGTCCGCACAGCTCCAAGCTCTGGCTAGAAAAAGCCTTGTAATCTCAGCTACTGCCGAGGAGGATGATCAAACAAGGGCGAGCTACTTGGTTCCTGAATTTGCCCCAGGGCCTTCATTACGGCCTAAGCTGTGGATTAGGAAAATGTTTCTGCATACAAAGTACCCACAATGGAAAATGCTCCAGATACCCTCACCCAAAACAGGGCTAATTAGGATAACTAGGTTTAACTTTCAGAAGTATTTTGTGGCTCTTCATGGTTAGAGAGGCAGTGTCGCTATCAGGACTCAATTATCAAAAATCAATGTATATTTTGGCAAGAACTTGAAGATATTTGGCTGAAGAAATACAAATTCAGCTGCAGAAAATCAAGGAACAAACAATTTTTGAAAACGTCTAAATTCTTTGATAAATTAACTGAAGGTAGGTGTTTCTTTATTGGGTGCTGTGATCTCTTACCCACCAAGCCCTCTCACTTCACAGGAGGGCATCTGTGTTGCCCTGCATACAGCAAGTTACAGAGGCAGCTCCTTTTTGATTTAGTTACTACAATTCCACTAAGCAATATAACTGTTTTGTTTGTCTGTTCCTTTATCATTGTACTTAGACCACTTGCAAGCTTGTTGCCATGAAGTATATTGCTCCATTCATTCGACGCAAATGAAAAACACCTATTGTAGTATAATATAGATATGAACGGAAGCAGACAGCTCAAGGCATTGATTTATTAAACAAATTTGAGAGTTATCTCTTCTCTGGATTCAATAGCATCAGTTTAGGGTTCTCTTGTGGTGGCCAGATCTATACACTTAACCTGATAGTGTTTCTGTCACTAAATGAAATGTTTAGCACCCTTAATGAGTGATTAAGGCTAGATGGTGTAATTGTGTCAGAGTTCCACGTCCTGCCCAATTCCTACATGCTGTCTTTGTATCACAAAACAAATCAGGTCCATATCACTTTGTTCATGATCATGCTGGGGTAGTCTAACACTTAACAAATCCCTCCCCTAGGAACTAAATTGAATTCCAGGCAATTGCACTAACAAAAGCCAATATCAAAACTAGCTTGTTAAAAAGACACTAGGAAAGTAGAATAAAAACATAAAGACCTAACTTTTTCCTTTCAGACATCCATATCAAAGTACGAAGATAATCCCATCACATTCAAAATAGGTCAAGAAACAAACTAACTAAAAAACACAAAACATGATTTGTTCTCATCAAAGGAAATAGATGGATACCACAGTTTTTCCTCATAGAGGGAATCGAAGAGTACCTTTATCGGGTTTTCAGGTGCTTTAGACGAGCAGCGGTTTTTTGCACGTACAAATATCTGGGACATGCCAAAAGATGTCATATAACATAGATGCAACCTAGTTTTTGATATCAAGCATGTTTTGAAATGATAGGGCAGACAAAGGAAACTTTTTATTAAAGCATGCAGAGCATCACATAGGTGCAACTAGACAGGGAAATATAGATGCAAACTGTATGTAGACCAGCCACCAGTCTAGGAGGCAAAACAATACCCAACAATGTAAAATGGAACGCCACATCAGAAAGTGGTGAATTCAGATAAAGGAGCCCACAGAATAAAAGTAACACTACAGTGCCAGTATATCAGTCCTTTCATATTCACATCAAAGGGTGCGAAGAACTTAGCACGTCAACAACTTGCACATGATATAAGAAAGATCATGGAAACTTCAATAGTTAAAAAAGACAAACAAATTAAACAGGTTATTCAGCGCAGTATTAGATCAGAAAATGCCCTTGCAGAGTAGTTAACAAGTTACCACCTGATGCTCCAATTTGCAAGGTAAAAATCGCTGTCGAATAGCTTTCCAATCATTGTTGTATTCCATCATCCCCAATGCAAGCAGCCTAGATGTCAGACTCCAAAATATTAGATAAAATAAACTCAACCACACTAGGTATATCTGTTACAGAGATCTATAGCTAGTCCTTATCCTAGATGCTACGGGTACATACTACTGCGCTAAAAGTTAAAAGTTATGCAAGTTTTAACAACTCTAGATAAAAGTTAAATTGCCATGTGTCACGACATTTGCTTTGCTTTGTAGGGTCGATAGGGAGACATCAGCAAATGTTTTTTCAAGGTGCAATGTTGTGTGGAGTATATGATTTGGTGTGCATATGGAGCCCTAGATTTTCTCCATCTACTGCTGAGGAATTCCTGCACATAGACTTTGTGGGTTTTTGGAGAGGGAATAAGATGTTATTGCATAACGCTTTTTTGGTAGGTTTGAAAGGAATACGCTGGCCTTTTCTAGGTCTTCTCTTCTACTTCTCTTGAGGTGATTTCACACAGAGTTACTTATACAGCTTCAGTATGGTCTAAATCACAAGGAACCTTTACAAATTATGCTTCTTCAGAGGTCCAGTGAAACTGGGCAACTTGTAAAGTTGTAATAGATTCTTTGTAGAGGATTTATTGTCCTCTTATGCTTAAGGATGTAAAAACAATAGGGAAACACAATCATAAACTAGAAACAGATGAAAAGCAGGCATCAGTGCATACAGCCTATTATATAAAAAAAAATATGGTAGTAGGCCAAGATAACTCGCCAGCAAAGAAAAGAAAAACTTACTCATCTTCAGCATCTGTGAAGAGAACCCGGTTGGCAACAGCAGATGAGGGTGGCTTGTGAGGGAATAATGCTGGATTAAAAAGCGAATAAAAGGGCTGAGCCAGTTTAGCAACTTGTCTCGGGACCAAGGCAACAGATTGCTTCTTGGTACTTTCAACAAGCGTAGCAGCCAATGTTTTCTTAGGCCCTTTAGGATTTTGTGATTTAGAACTGGCATCCAATTGAGTTGGATCATCTCCTCTAGAGATGTTGCCATTTACTTCAGAGAAAGGAGGACAAATAGGCAGGGGGAAAAGAGGTTGCTTTTCGAGATAATTATTGGTAGATTCCACACAACGTCGTTGATGCTCTCGTACAGCTGAAATAATAAGAGATCAAGAAAGGAAAAAAAAAAAAAAGAAACTACAAAGTAACAAAATTATCTGAAAAGGTCATCCCATAACATACCATTTGAAATGTCTTCAATATACCTTCCAACAAACTTAAGTGGTGCAACATCCAAAACTGATAGTACAGGACCACTTACAGGCAGCAACCATCTACAGCCCTGAATAAGGCAACCAGTGTCTCTTTAACAGCATAGTCATATCTATTCTTACAAAACAGCAGGCTCGCATGACCTTGAGATTTAACACTGGAAGAAGAGAACTGTACCTGACCATCATTCCCTTTAGATGATGCACCCAAGTCCTCTGCTGGTAGGTATGTTTTCTTTTCATCTGATACTGATGGGTGGACATACTGTGGAAGAAAGCAAGAGCTTGGGTAAGGCGTATTTCTCCAGGCTAGTACTAAGTCACGCTTGTGAAGCAGCTCTGCCAGTAGGCCCTTAACTTGAGATGCAACATGCTGCCGAGATGGCTCAAGAACAGAAAGTGAATATATCTGAGTGAGGAGCTGCACATGTTCATATACTAAGCTATATAGCTGGCCTACTTGATGAGCCATGAATCCATTCACTGGATAATCTTGCACACAGGATGGGACTTGAGAAGAAATCTCAAGTGTCTGACATCTAGCACCCATACAAGGAATTGATGTAGCTGTTGCCGTTGGCGTGACTGGGAACAGTGGACGTAACTGCCTCTTTCCTTTATCTGTAAGCTTCTTTTTATTTTGAACATTAGCCTTTTGGCGTCTATTTTGCCTAGTCTCCGGACGTCGACTAGATCTCACAAACTCCTCATCCTTATTAGATGTCATTATGCAATCATCAACATCGCTCTCAAGTGCTTCTTCAATTTCAATCTCAAAATCAGCATCATTATCTTCATCATCATCCTCATCATTACCCTCCAGACTCTGCTGATCATTCCCATCCCCACCCTGCAACACTGCTGCAAGAAATTTCCTATACTCCTCTTCCTCGTCAACATTTTGAAAATCATCTTCATCGTCTGTTTCTTGAAGAAAAGTCTCCAATTCATCAAGCGTAAAACCAGCAAGAGAATACCGAGCTCTGGTGCGCTTGCAAATAGCATCCTCGTCGTCCAAATCAATGATGGGCTTCCTGGAATCAGTCATAGTTATTTGTGCATCTGGAGCAGCATCCTCAACAGCATCAACCCCACTGCTCGAACCAGTCTCCTTTTCTTGAGCGGTTCTATTTTCTTGTTCTGAAATCGAAACTGAATCACTCTTTTCATGTTTTCTATCATATTCCCCCTCATGGGAAGCATCAGTTCTCTCATCCTTAGAATCACCAACGTCACAACCTAGACCATCACCCGTAAGCTTTGGCGGCGGGTGGGTGCCCGAAGGTATTGCATTACCACCATGGCTGTCAACATCGTCAGCATCCAGTCCCTCCACGTCAGAGCTCAAGCTTGAGCAAGCTTCTTCTGAAGGACTCTCTTTCAGGAATGGATTGAAATCCACATCCTCATCCTCAGATTCACCTTCTGTAGGCTCCAACTCTGCTGCATTACTTCCACTAATAAGGGGGGCGTTTTTATCAATTGTATCCCCACATTCTGGTAATTGGACGTCCGATTCCGGAGCCATCCTAACAAAAGGGAAATTACCACTAGAGCACTTAGTGTTAAATTCTAGGGTCTCGATGCACGAAACCGAGGAGGTACCCAGCTGCTCCCACCGCTAAGCCAGGTTAAGGTCAGTGAATGAGTTTTGCAAATTGCAATCAGACTACGAATTTCACATATATTACAACAAGTAATTTTTTCGCAACTCCTCCTTTTGTTATTTTATATTTATACAGAAATACCTGCAATTTGCCCTTAAGTCTTGATCACGGTACATTAGAGCAATAGGATTCATCACTATCTTAAACCTCATGCAGTAACATTTCGACAATTGCAAAATTAACAAATCAAAAGAGAAAAACTTTATTGAAATTGAATAAGAAGTAATAGACCAACAACACCAAATTTGCAGTTTCACAATAAAACCCTAGAACATAGAATGCCACCAAAAAGCTTAACTTTTTTGTTCTCTAAATTGATCAAAATATCAACTTAATGCCGTATTACAGAACAACCAAATACCTTGATTAAAGTTCAATCAGAGCTCGACCATCTTCTTCGAACGTTGCGAAAAACGTTCTGTTGCTTCCTTTTGCCGCGCAAATCACAGTAAAACTATGGCGATGCTATGGTTTCATGTTCTTGAGCAAACATTTGTGA
>BSSO01007866.1:0-10614 GCA_030267885.1 Mesembryanthemum crystallinum | reverse complement strand
AATAGGTTACCTATAAGCCGCCCCATGGTGACCGCAGCCCCATGGGGTTCACGACTAATAGGCTGCCTATGTTCCTCACCTTCGGGGGATCCTACCCAAAGGCTATCTTGCCCTTATGTGTTCCACTTTAAGTGTTTAGTGTTTTCAGATAGTCGTTCAATTAAATGATCACACACACAAAATGAGTGAAACTAACTCATGATCACAAACAATCAGACATCACAATCCAATGTTTCTTATCTATAACCAAACTTCTCATTTTAAATCAGCTATTAATCCAGTGTCCATCTCGGACTCTATTTCTCCAAATATCTCAAGAAAAGCCAACTTTGATATCTTGGTGATCAACCAAACACCATTCTTTTTCTCAATCAATCTCAACATAATTTTATAAACATTTCATAACGTTTCTTATATAAAAATCCAGCATACTTTCAATCAAATCACTTAATACCTCATATAGAATCATGATTTCAACTCCATACAATTTTGGTAATTGAAGAGGTACATCTATACTCATTTAACCTCATTTAGGGCGCCATAAAGAGTAATTTAATTTAAAAAACCAGCAGCCCTATACAAGTTTAAATGAACCTAAAGTGACCCTAATTAGTCTAGAAATCACACAAATTGTTAATACAAATGTGTCCAAATGTTCCTCATATAAATCTCATGAGTAATCACACGATTACAAGCCCAATTCTCAATACATATCTTGCTGAAAATTATCATCTAAAATTAATAAAAATTGTAACACAACCAATTTCATCATACACACATCATAGTCACTCAATCAACCAAAAATCATATAAAACAATCTCATATAAGAACATGGCAAAACCTAGCACATTAAAAACATTTTTTTTGGCGAATTTAGAAAGGGATAGGCATATATTACCTTCCTATGAATCCCAAATCAATTCCAAGTAAATGGAGACCAAAATCCTCAATTGAATTCACATGTAATTCACGAAATAGGGAGAATACAAGCGCACGGAAGCAACTGGGTCGTTGCCCACAACCAGCAGGTCGCCGGAGTGGGTGACCCACCACCACCAGGTGACCCACCACCACTAGGTGGTCGATGGCGGAATAGACAGCAGCAGCACACAACAGAACGCAGGGATAGGTGAGGAGGAGAGAGAACCCGAGCGACTGAGAAGGAGAGGGAGGATGGCGACGAGCACAGGCCATTGGGCCTTGAGTAGTGCACGAGATGGAGAAGGTGAAGGAAGAAGGCGATGGTGGTGTTTGTTCTGTTGTCCTGAATGCTGATGATGATGGTGTGAGGTGAAAGAATTAGAGAAGAAGGAGAAACTGAGAGGAAGGGAGAACGGGTGAGGGTTTTAAGAAAAGAAAAATGGGGTTTGACCCATATAAGCTCACGTATTACCCAATTAAGGAAATGGATCTCACCCATTCAAGGAAAGAAAATATTCCAAATCTCGTAAATTTGGAAATGAACAAATCCCATAATCTCTTATAAAGGCAAGTAAATTATCAGAAGGTTTAAAATTCAAACTAGCAATATTAAAACTATGAAGACTACTTTTCAAATTAGTTTAGTAACAAAATAGTTATTTTTAGTAACAAAATAATTACTTCTAGTAACAAAATAATTATTTTTGTTGAAAACAAATCCAAACCTTTTTTTTTTTTTTTTTGGGTAATACGAAATAAGTCACCTTAAATCATAAATAATAATATAATTTAAATTAAAGAAAATATATAAATTTTTGGGGTATTACAACGTGCTAAGCTACATCAACCTTAGAACTAGAAAATTAGCTAGTCATGATTAAAGAGACAAACAAGTAATTTAAACTAGCCCTAATAAACATGATTAATGAACTATGAAATCAAAACAATGAAATTGGAGGAAAATGAAGTACCTTGATTAATAAAGATGAAATCTTGAGTCAAAAGTTGCACACAAAGTTGTTAGAATGCTAAAAAGAATTCTAGGGCTAAATTAATCTCTAAAACTAATTAAAATTTTCTAAAGAAAGGCGTCCATTCTAAAACTACAAAGGAGTCCTTATATAGGCTCAAAAAGGGGGGCCCACATGGCCTTTACAAAACTTTCCTAAAAGTTATAATTTCCCAAAACCCGCAAAATAGTTCGCAAAAACCAACGCGCACCCGGTATCAAGGCCGCCCGCCCGGGCAAGAATTGAACTGGATCCGCCCCCTCGGGTGGGTCTATTTCTTCATATTTTGCTACTTGTGACATTTGCGCCCGCCCGGGAGGGATTTGAACGGGCTTCTGCCCGGGCGAGCGGCGGTAGATGAGGGCCTTATGCCCTTTTCTTCGTGCACGTGACTCATGCCGCCTCTCGGGCTTCCTCGACTTCCAAATTTAGCTACATAATTCCTCGCCAAGGCTTCTACTTAGTCTCGAGTCCTCAAATGACCTGAAAAGATATCAAACCTAACAACATACCCCAAGTAGTCATATGTTTCAACTAATTAACAAAAATCACAAATTAAACGAAATAACTATTCCAAATTCAAGTCAAATGAATGCGTATAACCATGAAAAACAACTCAAATAACGCACTCATCAATGGGTAGCATCTTGACATAGTCAGGCATGTCGATCATGGAAGCTAGCTTGGCCAAAGCATCGGCGAAGTGATTATTGGCACGAGGGAGGTAAGTGAATTGGATGTAATCAAAGAGCTCAGTCAACCTCTTGAGATATTCTTAGTAGAGTGCCAATTTTTCACTCCGAACTTTCCACTTCTTGGAGATTTGGTTAATAGAATCCCCGTAGAATCAGAGCTTCTTTATGTTGAGGTTGATAGCGGCTCAGAGCCCAAGGGTACATGCCTCGGATTCGGCGACGTTGTTGGTGACATGGTAATCAAGCTTGATTGAGAGAGCTGTGTGCACCTTTAGGAGAGATTAGGAGTACCCCTATGCCGAAACCCTTTTGATTAGGGGCTCCATCGAAGTAAAATTGCCAATGATCCTCTTCGATGACTATAATGTCTTGATCGCGAAACTCATACCTCCCCTCCTAATCGGAGATTGGATGTCCGCCATGTAATCCGAGACGGCTTGGCCTTTGAGAGTTTTGATGACCTCGTACTTGATGTCGAATTTCATCAGTAGAACCGTGCATCTTGATATCCTTTAGTTGAGAACAGGCTTCTCGAATAATTACTTCAGTGGGTTTAATCGTGATATGAGGTGGATCGTGCTTTGAAGTAAGTAGTGCCTTAGCTTTTTTGTTGCTCCAACTAGGGCGAGACACATCTTATTTGTTGTGGAGTAGCGCGTCTCGTAATCTAAGAACTTCTTGCTTAGATAGAGATTGCTTTTTCCTCATCTTCTTGCATTTGGGCTAGCATGGCCCCCATAGTGGCGCCAGTTACTATGAAGTAAAGGATAAGGGGTTCTCTTGACCTGTGAGGAACCAAAATTGACGGGTTGGCTAAGTATTCCTTGATCATGTCGAATGCTCTTTGACACTCATCGTCCCACTTCGTTGACATGTTTTTTAAATTTTTTGAATATTGGCTCACATGTAATTGTCATGTTGGAGATGAAGCAGCTGATGTATTGGAGTCTCCCGAGGAACCCTTTAATTTCGATCTCATTGGTGAGAGGTGGCATGTCGATGATGGCTTTGATCTGATGGATCAATTTCAATCCCTCGTAGGCTAACGATGAAGCCAAGCACCTTCGTAGCTATGATACCAAAAGCGCACTTCTGAGGGTTGAGCCTCATGAGGTACTTGCGGAGCCTAGTAAAGAACTTCCTTAGGTTGGGTATGTGCCCTTCTCCCGTCATGGAGGAGACAATCATATTATCTACATAGACTTCCACCTCCGTGTGTATCATGTCATGGAGGATTGTGGTGTCCGTCCTTTAGTATGTTGCCTCTGCGTGTTTGAGTCCGAATGGCATTTTAGTGCCACAAAATAGCCACAGTGGGTGACGAAGGCTGTTCAAGTTGTTATAACATGAAATATGTTAGTTGGATTCACATGTCTTCTATATATAGCATGTTGAATTTATTAATGATCACCAATATGCAATCATGAGATCATATGTTGTTATACATGATTATATGATTTAAAATTCATGACTAGAGTTCATAGACGTTCACATGGTAGCCGTAACTCTATTCATATATATACTCAATAACATGTGACTATTATGTTATGCTAGGACAATCTCACTCATGATTTAGACTTGCATATAGTTTTGAGTTTTCAGAATTCTCTTTCCTCCATGTGGAATTATTGAATCTATTGAATAAAGACTCCTAGAGGCCTATGGCAGTAAATAGAGCGTATTTTGTCAAAGTGTAAACCAAAAAGGGGTCATCACTTAGGGTTGAGTCCAAAACCCGACTTTGTAAAGCTAATAATGTTAGTTAGGGATGGCGATCCCCAAATCCTAATTCGTGCTTATGAGTGCATAGGGTGGTGTGCATATTATGAGTCTATAAGTCCATGACTAAAATCTACTCATCACACAAACTACAGCTGAGCGCTCTACTATTCTATCTCTATGTCGTGATATGTTGCTATCGGTTAGTGGCCTCTCTTATTGCTCAAAAGATGACAGTTCTTATGTGTAATTATTGTTTGTCACACTTATGGGAATTTTTCGCAATCAAATCCTTTATATGATTATATGCTCCTACGTATATCCAAAATGAATTTCTCGAATAAACAAAACCTATTTGGGATGTGTTTTTTGTATTTTACGGAGTTTGGATGCCTTACACAGTTTGTACTGATTGTATGAATTTCTATTTTCCCTGTCTGGCTAGAATGCTCTTGTTCCAGGTTATTCAAGGTGCGATGAGTCGTCGCTCTGCGCTAGGATGAGAGTTCACCTAGTTGGTTAACGGAGACGATTTTATATTCTTTAGTTTATGAGTTTAGTGGCCATGTTTGGAGCCTTTGTATTTCTTTCAATACTTTGGCTTAATAATGGGTTTCATTTTATTCTCATTTACTAGACAAGATGGTTTATATTAGTTATTGTGTCAGCTCTTTAAATTAGCCTGTACACTTGGCCTTCAGGTTAAGTGTGGCGATCACCACCCCAATTGGTAGCTCCTTCCTAAGTAAAGCATTAGTGAGTTCGGGATGTAACATCTTACTATATACTCCCTCCGTCCCACAATTACGTTTCCAAACCAAAATTGGCACAAGAATTTAGGAGGGAAAAATTGGTCATTTTTGCCCTTGTGAAATAGAGAATATAATATTTGGATGTGAGAGAGATATAAAATTAGAAGAGAGAGAGTGATTCGAGAGATAAAAAAGAGTTTTCTATTGATTTTTTAGATAGTGGAGGGGTAATTTAGGGAATATATGAGGATTTAATTGGTTTGGAAAGGTAAGTGCAGGACAAAATTTTAAATGGTTTTGAAAACATAATAGTGGGACGAAAGGAGTATTAAAAAGGGGTCAAGCAAATCTAGAATGACACATCATCACCTCAATAAATGCCAATTTATTAGAAACTAATTAAAAAAAATATTTATACTTTACAAGATTTGAACCCGTGACATCCAACTAAATATAATGATTCTATGACCAACTAATCAATCTTTATTAGATATTATATTGAGTGAATGTTTTAACTATATATGGTTGAAATTATGTAAAAAAAAATCGATTTTATAAGTACTATTTTTTAATTTGTAAATTGTCAATTTGTTTAAGAGTTGATAATAATAGTACTTTAAAGATAATATTATACTTTTTAAATTGTCAGTATATAAAATAATTATAATAAAAAATAGGATAACCTGATGCACAGGTATGTATACAAACGTATGTATATTAAAAAGGTGGTGAAGCAAATCTAGAATGCCACATCATCATATCAGTAAATGATAATTCATTTGAAAGTAACTAAAAAAATATTAGGAAAAATTGCATTTTGGGTACCTGATATTAGGCCTAATTGCAATTTGGGTACCTGTCTATTTAATATTCTCATTTTGGGTAACTAAAATTTTAAAAACCCCCGAATTACCAAATTGGTCTTTTAAATGAGTACCTTTGAACAACTTGGTCTTTTAAAACTTAAGTGAGTCAGGATGGGATAAAAAATGAACACTTTTGGCACATTGACCCTTAGAACCGGAATTTTCAGTTTAAATTCATTTTGAGGATTTTTCTCTCTTTTATGAATTATGTAATTATTTTCTTCCGTTTTTTAAAATCTTTTTCTCAATTTTTTTCTTTTTCCCCAATTTCCTCCCTTTTCTTCCCCCTTCTTCTTTTCACATTCAATTTCATTTTTTTTGTTCTCTCTCCTCTTCCCCCTGTCTCCCCCTTCTCCCACTTTCTCTCTCCTCCCACCATATTTGAGAAAGTTTTCTCTAATCTCCCACCATATTTGAGGAAGCTTTCTCTCACCTCACTAACAACTACCAATTCCATCACCCGCAACAACCACTCCAAATCCAAAAAATCCCTCAAAATCTACACTTATATTTACACCCTCCACAATCCCAATTACTTCCACCATCATCATCACAACCACCGATCGTTGATTTGCTGCCCATTTGTCATTGTTGTTGACGGATGAGCCACCACCAAACCAACGGATATATGTTCAATGGTGGTTAAGCTAGTTGGGTAGGGGGAAAGAGGGGAAAGGTAAGGCTGGGAGAAGGGGAAGGGGAAGGGGAAGGGGGAAAGAGATAGAAAGGGGGAGGAGGAGAGAGGTAGGAGAAAATTAAAAGAAATGAAAAGGGAAAAGAAGAAAAGGAGAAAATTGAAGGAAAATAAAGAAAGTAGCTGAAAGTTGATAAAATAATAAAAAAATAATTTTTTATTCAATTTTAATCAAGATTCCAGTTTTGAGGTTCAAAGTGCCGAAAAGTGATTTTTTAAATCCCATCTTGACTCACTTAAATTTTAAAAGACCAAGTTGTCCACATGTGTTCACTTAAAAGACCTATTTGGTAATTCGGGGTTTTAAAAACTGTCTCATTTTGGGTCATTTTACTAACGACGTTAAAAACTTCATTAACATGTGACGTGTCATCAATCAAAAAATATTTTGAAAATTTCCAAAAAGTTATAGAAAATTCTAAATAACTAAAAAGTAATCATTTCATAACTTTTAAAATTTTTTGGGTACTTTTGAGAAATTTTTTAAGAATATTTTCGTTAATGACACGTCAACATTTTGACGGAGTTTTTAACACCGTTAGTGAAATAATCCAAAATGCAACAATTTTTAAAATTTTAGGCACCGAAAATGAGAATATTGAAAATACAGGTATCCAAATTGCAATTAGGTCTAACGTTAGGTACCCCCAAAATAAAATTTTTTCAAAATATTATGTATACTTTAGCGGATTTGAATCCATGACCTCCAATTAAATATAATGATTCTATGACCATGCTATCAATCTTAGTACATGTTAGGTTAAGTTAAAAATTTTACTATATGTGGCTAAAATCATAAGACATGTAATGAAAACTTAAGTGTTATTACTAATACCATTTTCTCATTTGTAAATTATCAATTCGTTTATGAGTTGTTAAATAATAGTAGTTTATTTCTCGATGATAGTGATTATTCGTTACTACTCCCTCTGATTCACTATGACTATCATACTTTCGATTTTGTGATGTTTCAATTTGACTATTTTCAATCTTCATTATCACTCTATGCATTTAATGAGCATCCCTACTATACTCTAATTTTATTGTTTCTCTCTCTCTCTCTCTTTTTTTTTTTTTTTTGTGCAAATTCAAAGAAAACAGTAATTGTGGGTGTAGTATAAATTATTTTACTCATTCTAAATTGTTTATCTATGGTTATAATATAATTTATCTATGAAATATTAAGAAAAAAATGACAGAGGTAATCATCAACAAAGTACAAAATACCCATAAAATACAGGGTGGCCTAAGAAGATGGGGAAAAAATGCATATGAGAGTACATGAAAAATACATTCATATTGAGAAATCATGAAAAGAAAATACCTTACAAAGACATTATAATTATGATACAACAATTGACTGGACATTATGTGGAATAAAATAAATTGTTTAACCAAATAAAGAATAGAAGCAATAACCTTTGTTCATTAAAAAGAACCTATTATAATAATAATAATAATAATAATAATAATAATAATAATAATAATAATAATAATAATAATAATAATAATAATAATAATAATAATAATAATAATAATAATAATAATAATAATAAGAGTTTTCAGTGAGGTATACTAAGGTTTGGCCAAAATACACATAGGTATTGTCTTTTCATGATTTGCAGTAAGGAAAATTTTAATTTTGGGTACCAGGTTTATGTTAGGCCTAATTACAATTTGGGTAACTGTCTTCTTAATAATCTCATTTTGAGTACCTGAAATTCTAAAATTGTCTCATTTGGGTCATTTATTTTACTAACAGCATTAAATATTCCGTTCACATGGTGATGTCTGGGGAAGCAAAAAAAGAAAACTCTGTAAAAATTCCCTAAAATTATTATATGCTTATTTGTATCGGGAAATTTCTAGAGTTTCTATGGAAATTCTTTGCTTAATAACACGCCAGCATTTTAATGGAATTTTTAACGTCGTCTGTGAAATGACCTAATATGAGACAGTTTTTAGAATTTCAGATACCCAAAAGGAGATTATTAAAAGGACAGGTATCCAAATTGCAATTAGGCAATAATGTTAGGTACCCAAAATGAAATTTTTCCTTACTCATAATAAAATAGTGTATGACAAGCTGGTAAAAAAAATAAAACACTAACTAGGTAGCTCACTCCCTTTTAGATATAGATTTACTCTGGTTTGGGCTTGGTCACTGCCAATGAGGTTGACAGTTCTGGTGTTTTTCGTAAATCAAGTCAGCATAAACAAGCGAGAACATGAATTACTTAAGAGTCTAGCTCCATAGGCAAGATTATGTCAACATGAATTTTGATTTATCAAAGGGAGTAACTCTCTTGTACAACCGTCTAACCGTTAAACGACATAATTTAATGGTGACTTTTCGTAACTTGGGGGTTATTTTTATTGGTTTAGGGGTTACTTTATACAATTCGACCCAATCGAGGAATAACTTTTTGCAATTTAGTGGCTACTTTTATCAACTTAGGGGCTACATTTTCATGACTCGCAAATTCTTGTGTACAACCGTCTAACAAATTTACTTTATATATATAGAAACTCTCAAATTTATTATTAATTATATATTTTAAATTACTAAAAATATAGGGATATTACATCTCATCCCCCTTAAAGAAAGTTTCGTCGTCGACACTTGGAGTTATCACTCCCAAAATGCATAATTAAAAAGATAAGTTGATAAATAATTCTAAAATTAAGGGCAAGAATCATAGGGCCACTATATTTCTAACGCTTACAATGGTAATAACACACTTACAACGTAATCAGATATATAAAAAAAAAAAAAAAAAAAAAAATTGAGCGCATTACATTCCATCCCCCTTAAGGGAGTTTCGGCCTCGAAACTAAAGGCTAATTACCTTGCTCGGCAAACAAGTGGGGATATTTCTCACCGCATGCGTTCTTCGGCTTCCCATGTAGCCTCCTCGACTCCATGATGAGTCCAAAGGACCTTGACCAAGGGTACAGATTTGGTCCTAGTGGCTCGTTCTTTCCTATCCAAGATTTTCACGGGTTTCTCCTCATAAGACTAGTTCTCCTCAAGCTCTATGGGTTCCGGCTCCAAGATATGGGATGGATCGTGGTTATAGCGCTTCAATTGGGACACATGGAATACGTTATGCACGTTAGCCAGCTCCATGGGCAAGGCAAGTCGGTAAGCTACCTCGCCTATCCTCTCCAAAATCCCATAAGGGCTAATAAACCTCGGGCTTAACTTGCCCTTTCTCCCGAATCTCATTACACCACGGGTAGGGGAAACCTTTAAGAGCACCTTCTCACCAACCTAAAACTCCTCGGTTCGGTGCCCTTTATCTGCTTAGGCTTTCTGTCGGTCCTGAGCACTCTTCATTCTCTCTTGAATAATTTGCGCCTGATCAATGGTGTCCTGAATTAACTCTGGCCCCATAACAATTGTATCACTGATATTGTTCCAACAAATAGGGCTTCTACATCTTCGCCCATACAATGCCTCATAAGGAGCTCGATCAATGCTGGCATGGTAATTGTTGTTGTACGAGAACTCAATCAGTGATAAATGCTTGTCCCAAGACCCTTGAAAGTCCATGACACAAGCTTGGAGCATATCCTCTAAGGTCTGAATTGTCACACCCCGGACTCGCTAATCCCAAATTTAGGAAAGCAGACCAACAAGTCCGAGGTGACAACCGCCACATCCAACCCGAAGGTCGAATGTTAAGGCTAATACGACGAGCAAAAACAATTACTAAATAAACCATCTTGTCTATAAATGAGAATTAAGTGAAATCCATAATTAACCAAAGTACTAAACTTATTACAAAGGCCTCACAAACATGGCCATCAAACCATTATCCAAAACACTAATCAAATGTCTTAATAAAACCCGCCAGCGTATCCCTCGACTAGCGCAAAGCATTGACGCTCCATACCTCGATCAACCTGGAACAAGAACATTCCAGCCACACAGGAAAAACATAAATTCATAAA
>BSSO01007865.1:0-10617 GCA_030267885.1 Mesembryanthemum crystallinum | reverse complement strand
GGAGAAGAGAGAGGGCAGGGAGAATAACTTCAGAGTGAAAAAAAATTAAGGAAGGGGGGTTTGTATAGGAAAAAAACTAGCTGTTGCCTACAAAAATGACTGTCGGGGAGGGGGGGAAATAAGGGCAATATGGTCCAAACAGGCCCCTCAAATCACAAACTAACGAAAAATTAACGTCCGTCCCTCAAATGCATGCGCTGTGTGTGAAAAGAAAAGTACAGGGGCATAGCGTAAAGTAACGCAACTTCATGGTATGCATGGTAAAAAGGTGTAAATTATAGGGGCACACCATAATTTTCCCAATTAAAGAATTTTGCTTTGGTTATTAACTTCTAATTTTGCACTTGACCAGTGGGCATTAAAAAAAATTGTGGGTTGATTGAGGGATAATATTGTACTTTCAAACAAACATCCTTACCATATTAAGAAACGTAAGGATTTTTAGGGGAACGGACAAAATAGGCAAACGTAAGAATTTTAGGGGACGCAGGGAGTATAACAATGAGTTATTCGGGTATAGTAAAATTTTACATGAACAACTAAGTGGTTGGTGTAAATGGTTCAACATTCTTATCTCTTAAGCAAAATTGAGAGTCCGATTCCTTGTAATTAAAAAAACTACTTGTATTTGTTGGAAGCACTTTATCGCTTTGTGGATTGACTCGATGTATATGAAATTAGCTTAACCCCAAAAAATTTGGGTGAACATGTGGTTCAATCCAANAAAAAAAGATATTTGGTCCACTAATAGATAAGCTACTCATGTTAAAGGTTGAATTCTCAAGGTGATCACATACAATACTTGTATGATTCACTAAATAAGAGTCGCTAAAATCCTAGATTATTATTTTATCAACATCATGTCAAATTGTCAACCATTTAAGGTGAAAAAAATAAACACTACTAATTAATATATCTAGCGTAATACAGGTCAATTGATCAGTATACGGTGGAACAGAGGACGATCCGTAATTTCAGAGGTTAAAAAGTCAAGATAGCCAAACATGAAGGTAAGAAAAAGTTTCAAGTATGATCAAAGCAACTCATATATGTCACTTATATAAAATTTCATCAATTAATAGAAAATACTTTCTTCTATTCTACATACACTTTTGACTGTTGAAAAAACATTGACGTGGGGAAATCAAATGCTAAACATCATAAATTCTCATTTATCTGATCCTCTCTAAAAGGGAATTTTGTAAAGTTTTGATGAGATATCTTAAAGTTTGGTGTAGTGCGAAAAGTATCTGAAAGTTTAGCATATTTTAAATAACTTTTTACACGCAAAGATGAAACAATTATTCTTGTATAAGGTGGGCTCATATATGAGGCTAGTATTTAAAAGAAGAAAAAGTGGTACTTTCAATACTTGGTGGAGTATCAAGTACCAGGCCTCATGTATAAAACCGCCTCATAAAAGTTTGTGTTAAGATGAAATAACAGTGATATCCTAATGATTTTTATAATAACAGTATTATAAGCCCAGTTTATTTCATTGTTTTCTATCCTATAATTAGTTCAATTTAATTATTTTCTTCAACTTAATTTTTTTCACATATTATTATTTTTTGTTTCTTGAATTAGGTGATAGTGAATGGAAAAGGCGTGGCAAATATCATGTTTCATAGTTAGAAATTACAAATAGTCATTTGAAAATTATATGAAGAGTACCTCGCCAAAAACATTAGCATCTCAAGCACCTCAAAGTAGGTAGTCAAAGTTGATAATATGCTAGTCAATTGTCACCAAATTTTAGCACAAGTCAATATATGTTTCACATGAAGGGAAAAGATAAAACCTCTTGAAGATTGCTCACTCAATGATCATAAAAATGTTGATTTAAAAAAAAAAAAACAATTTGGTTGATTTGGTGGAAACCATACCTTACACTACTAAGGACAAATCATATGACCCCTTTAAACTATGTATATCAACTTTTTTGTTGTTGGGAAAGGGTTGAGAAGGGTTGGGAGGTTGAAGAACAAATAGAATAGTGGAGTACTACAAGACTAATAGACTATAATCCAAGTCTTAGTATAATCACTAACTTCTAAAGTAAAAATTAACATAAAGGATGCTTGAATGGATTGATCCTCAATCCCAACTAGCCTATACATGAGTAAGGATACATAAGTTTGGGAAAAAAAAAAAAAAAAAAAAGAGTAAAATATTTAGTTGACTCAATCGACGGGTAACTCTTGACATATATATCAAATTTTTCTTCTGAAAATTAGTAAAATACTTTTTTTAATGAAAGATAGAAGAAATAGAGAAGCAATCTAGTCCGTTTCCTTATGAGACGATCTCATATTTCAAGCGTAGTAGGATCTCCACTTGTTTTTGATAAATTAGTTTAACAATTGATACCAGTTTTTAAGTTATCAGTATTTGTGGCCTCAAATATGAGCACCGCCTCATATAATTTTGCGGAACCAAATTATCCATCGAATTGTCAATTTAGTGGGTCAGTTAAATCCCACATAGATTATTGATTTGGTTTTTTGGCAAATCCCTCATAGGGATAAAAAAAAAAAAAAAACTACTAAAACAAGTGAGGGATAAGAGAGAGGAAATTCAGTTACTAACGGTTAAATTTAACGATCTCGATTCCCTTTTCCCTCGCTTTCTTTTATCAGTGGCCTAAACGTGGTTTTGTCTAATGACCGCTTACTTCACTGTCACCCATTTTATATATTCCAAACTTTCATTCTCTCACACATACCACCACCACAATCTCCTTCGCCCCTCTTCCCCACCATTGGCCCCATTTAACTTTTGTCCCAAGTTCTACTTACAATCCTTTTTGCTGATTGGTTTTGTTACCCACAAATTTGTTTGTTCAAATTTTTGGTTCTACTAGTATAAATGCACAATTAGATTGAAATCAACACTGCCCACATCTTTTTTTGGTTGTAGATTGCTGTTTCCAGTGTTGGATTGGTCAGTATTGAGTGTACCCTCTAGGTGTTTGATGAAAGCCCGCTGTGAAGTTTGTATCAAAAACCCTGCTTGAATTTTGCATTTTCGATATAGGATTTAGTATCTTGCTCTGATTGCTTAAATGGGTGAGTCAGTGAATGCCTTGAACCAAGAGGTTCGTGATCGAAATGATCAAGAATCGCGGTTTCTGGGTTGTTCTGATACAATTTCTTGCACAACGTTCAATATCTTAGCGCCTATTTACAAGCGGCTGGGTGGAGGGGTAACTAACCATTCTTTTTATGGTCCTTTGTTTATATCTTTCAAATGTCCTGTTTTTTTTCCTTTTTTGCCTCTTTTGTTTTCTGAGATGTGATTGGCGGGTATTTTGTAACTTTCAGGTACGTGAAAGTGAGTTTAGGGAGACTTGGCGTAGTCGGAACCGTAACCTACTGGATAGGCTGCTTCACTTGAAATCCTCAGTAATATGCTTGCAGGTGGTTGTTCCTCTATTTGGAAAATTGGAAGTCAAAGTGACTGTCTTTATTCATTCTGGCATTCTAATAATTTTGCAATCAACTCTTCTTTCAGGAATTTTGGTTGGGCAGTGAGGAGCTTGTAGGGATGTATGAGAAGAGGCTTCATGATGCTGGTTATCTAACTTACAAGCTTGCTCGAACAAACAACCGTGGCGATGGTACATATTTTTCATTGTTAGTGTCATTATGTCTTTCGTTCTGGGACAGAAGCTTATAAATAGCATGTAGTAACTTCGGAATCTTCTCGAGTCATTTTACAGCATATAGTTTGACAACATTCATCGTTCTTCTCCACATATTAGTAATGTTTCCGTATCACTATATTTTTGGCAGAAGAAGTATTTGTTGCTATAAGATGCTCTCTTCAACATAACAATGTGGTTGAATTTCATATTACTACGGTTCAAAGCAAAATGTAGAAAACAGAAGAGGATAGAGGAACCCCATAATATCTGTTCCATATCTTGTCTTTATTCAGTTAAATTTTTAGGGAAGTTGCATCTCTTATAAATCACTGATTCAAACAACAGAAACCAGAATTGAAAGAGAAGCAGGTCAATACTGAAAAATTTAGGAAATATGCAAGATACGTCCGTCAGGGTTGTTGTTTTTTTATGCATGTGCGAACTATTTAAGATTGTAAGGATCTTGAGTAGAATGTATCTGACATAGTGCATTGAAACACATTAGAATGTTTATGCGATACACTGTTTCTGAACATGCGTAAGCAAAGATTGGTCTTCAGGCTTGCTCTTTAAGCATATGTGTTGACAAGTGTGTTGAAATGCTTCTGCTCTTTATAAGATTCTTGAAGAGAATGTATTTGACAGTGTATTGAAACACAGTAAGATACATCAGCTGTACAACTGTTCTGAACATGGAATAAGCAATGTCAGTATGTTGTATTTTCAATTTTGAAAGATACATATTTACCTTTAAGTTAGATCAAGCTTTTACTGCTTCTTCGCTTTAAGCCTTTATTGATAACTTGTTGCAGGTCTGTTAACAGCAGTGCATCAAAGCCAGTTTCGTGTGTTACATTATAGGGAGTTGTTATTCAATGACATTGGTGATCGCGTAGCACAGATTTTACATGTTGAGCTATGTTGTAACATTTCTCAGACCACGCCCAACAGCATTGTGAAGGAAGCTTTAATTATAAATACCCATTTGATATTTCCACATGATTCTAGATACTGTTTCCTTCGGATACAACAGGTGCTGCTTTCTATCTTTAGCTTGACTTCTTCTGATGGCCGAAATTCAGCTGTCAACATATATGACATTGTTTCCATTTTTTGTTCCCAAAGGTCTACAAGATTTTGCAATACATAAGGTCATACTTGGACAAATATGTGCTGCCTATACCTGTCATCCTTTGCGGGTATGTTCCTTATGAGCCTGGAAGTGTTCTATGCTAGATGCTTTTTTTTCATCATGACCTTTTCAAAGGGTTTAGCATTCTAATACATTAAGCTAAGCGTTACTTTTTATATACATTTGGATAGGGATTGGAATGGAAGTAAGAAGGGGCATGTCTATAAGTTTTTACGTTCACAAGGTTTTGTATCGTCCTATGACATTGCACACCATGATGAAGGTGACAATGAAGATGCGCAAAAGGTTGCAGTTGCAGTTACTTCATTATTAGTCATTCTGACCTTGTTGTAATCAAATACTGAAGAAATACTCATTTTGCAGTGGATTAGTCACCGCAATCACAGGGGAAATATCTGCGGGGTGGACTTCATATGGCTTCAAAACCCTCAAAAATATCAGAAGCCCTTAAAAGAGAGCTTTGTGGAAGCGGTTTTAGGAAACATTAAGGTATGTCTAAAGTATATGTGATTGGCTATTGCTTCTTGTTTCACTGTGCTGGAAAATTAATTTTCCGTGACTGTTAAATTGAAGAACCTGCTGCACAAAGTTATCACAGGAGGTGGAGGTCAGATCCCAGAAATTCTTAATACAAAGGATAGTTGCATAACGTACTCTGATTTTTCTCAAGCTCTTGTAGAGGTAACTTTTGGTCTTTTCCTTGCTTGATGAAATTCTTATACCAAATCGTCATAGTTATATCGATATTGACCTCCTTGGACTTTATTACTTATTAAAACTTTGCGGTGTTTATAATTCAATGTTCAGTTGGGCATAAGTGGACAACGAGGAGGAGGGTTAACTGATGAGGATATTAAGGAAATATGGGACTATATTGGTGCAGATAGAGATGGGTTTACCGATATTCCCAACTTTATGGTAAACTGTTTGTCTATACTTGCTCTGTTGATTTGTTTTACTCATTATGTCCATTGTGATTGTCATGGTTTTTTCCAGGTCAATAGTTACAAAAGTTTGACCACAAATATCGTATTATGTGGAGTACTAGTATAGCAAATTAGTTGATTTTAAAAGCTGGGACTTACAATAACCAGCAAGTATAAGTTTGTGGACTATATTTTTCAAATAATCAAAATTGAAGTTATTTGAAAGATATTACTCTTAATCAAAAATACATCCTAGAGACAGTAAAAAATGCATCATGCCAATCACAGTAGAACGGATAGAGTACTATTTAGATGTTGATCTATAAGTGTGTTCACTCACAATACCTGCTTAATCTGATAGAGGGCATGGACCTTGTGTGCTTCGATCCAACATGATGAACACAATAAGGCAAGCACCGAAGAAGAGAAACAACCACGAAATTCTGCAGCTACTATCGGATTTGTGGTGAAGAAAGCTACACTTTTCCCTCCAGAAGCGGAGGAAGGAATGTGGCCGGAGAATTACTTGCTTTCTGATCATGCATATCTCACCGTTGAGTTTGCTGTCTCGGAGATGCATCGTGTTTGAGTAGTTAATGGAATTATCTTACAAAATGTAGCAATATTAAGAGTTACAATATAGTTTTCTTCCCTTGTTTGAGTAGAGCTCTTTTTTGCTCTCTCAATGTAATTTTGGCCTTGGGGCAAAATGTAATACAGTTTCTGAGCTTATGAACTAACACAGTGAGTTATGAAATACAAAAGACTAAGCTGGAGTTTGTTTATTAACTTTTCTTTTTTACATATGGTGGGTTTTCGAGGGTCGGAATATTACCACTGAAATCAAATTAAAATCCAAAGCTATGGGCATAGTTGTAAGCTATTCAGCAAAAGAAACAACCTGCTGCATATATTCTCTTCTTTCAGTCATTGCACTTTCGGATCCTGTTGGATCTCTGTCAATAAAAATGTAAAGCATGGTAAAAGGGCCCAACCGGGTTCGAACCGGTGACCTCTTGATCTGCAGTCAAATGCTCTACCACTGAGCTATGGACCCTTGGTATGTTAATCTTTGCACTTTTTAAGTTTATTTTAATTCAACATCAGGAAATTAAACGGAAAGTATCTATGCTCTTTGATATTCTTTTTAGCCTTTTAGAGTTTTATAGGTGTATGCACAGGTTCAGTTTAATTTTTCAGACAAATATAAGCACTTGGTTGTGACTTGTGAGCCAACCTATATATGATTGTAGTACTTGGTTCAGTTATATATCAAATTTGTTCATTCTATTCTTTTAAAATGTTTAGTGCCTAGTGGTATAATTTAAAATCAGTGTCTAATAGTGCAAATAGGTGCATATTGAATTCTTTCTAATGGTGCTAAAATTAAGAATTCAAAATTAATGTATCCAAATTTAAACTCCAGTGTGTAAATCCACATATTATAATCATATTTGATGAAATTAATGATATAATCGTAATAGATATAAACAAATTATAATTTAAAGTTAAAATAGACCTTGTTTAATTCAATTGAATGGCACAAAATTTCAAATCGAACTGGATTGCATATAGATGGTGATGATGAAAGGAACAACCAAACTTATCACATAACCTTCACTTACAACAGTACTTTGTGCACTGAAGCTAATGATTAGAATCCCGATCAATAATTTTATTCTTAAGAGATATGAACCTTCAATCTATAAGATCGACCCGCAACGCAAGCTCCATAGGATGATTATTTATTCCAGATGATGCCATACTATTTGAATGGGTAATATAAATTCAAAGTTGATAAATCATATGTATGTATGTATCATTCATTAAGAGGAGCATAAATGCAGGTTCTAGGAAGTCAAAATAGGTACTAGTAGTATTTTATTATGTTTCGTTGCTGAATTGGTCTAATAGTGTCCACACCAGTTTTAGAAATTATGTTTCCATGTTCATGAACATGCATGTTAGGTTGGGTAGATGACCAAGACATACTTACAATTTAACATTCATGATGACTTCATTGGGTCTTGTATGTGATCAAGAGAGTTAACTACCCAATACATGATTTAATTAGAGATGCCCATTTGAATAATTTAATTATTACTACAGTAGTATATAGAGAGTATATAATTGCAAATCATAATGCATACTAATTGTTTACAGTAATTTGCATACAAACATATGATTAGTACCAGTAGTATATAGGAGTAATATATTAAGAATGAGATTAACATTAATGAGTACATTAATGAAATCGACCTCAAGGGTCAAACTTGGACACCTCAGCGTAGCATTTTTATTGCCTAAATCATGATCATGGTATCATCACCATTTTGGAATTCTACGATTGAAATTGAATTGATGCTCTAAATTCTATGTCTTTTTTTACTTGTTACCTATTTTCTTCTACGATTATCTTGTTATGGTGGCTGAGAGGTTCAATCCAACGATGTAGAAAATAGAATGTATCAATTATGAAATGAATTCCAACAAATTCTCAAAATTCGAATCCAATATGGTATAAATCTAAGAACTTAATAAGTAGTACATGCATGAGCTAACTTAATTTTATGTTTGAGACAATTATAAGATTAGTGGAAAAGATTGATAATACTCAAAAAAATAATAATTCTGATATATAGTAGGAGTAGTTTATATTTGTAGAAGTTTCAATTACTTGGCACGTATACATAATTCTGATATATTAGTACATAGTTTATATTCTGAGCTCTTTTCATTTTATGAGGACAAATATAATTGGTTTTGAGATGAAACTCCACTTAAGCACATGCACAACATTTCTCTTCCATGATCATATTTGACATAGGTTCATTGAATATTTAGCATAATATTTACCTTGAACGTAGAGAGAAAATGAAATTGCAAAATATCGTATGAGATGATTTCATATATATGAGTCCACTTTACAAAAACAGGTATTGGTAATCCAAAGACTTGTAGTGGTGACCTAAAAATTGGTCCCGATGACCCAAAAATTAGTACTAATATCATAGAAACTAAAAGAGTTGTATTTATGTATCAGTTGGTGCCGTTAACCTAAAAACTAATACTCATGGCTCGAAAAGAGCACTGTACTAAAGTAAAAAAGGAGTATATTAGTTAACTAAAAACCGGTAAGTAAGTTGTGTCAATTGTTTTTGATTGAAAAATGCCATTATTTTGTGTGCAAGTATCATTTTTTATACCCCGATATCAGTGTCAATTTTCTATATCCCATTACTAATTTTTGCTTATCAAGTACCATTTCACCTCATATATGATCGCCACATCAAATGAGATAAGTTGAAAAACATGATGAGCTACTCTCATTCTCATGCAAGCCTGTTGAACATTTGATAATTAATTTATCCCAACCCTTAAGAAACTTTTATTCTAATTTATTTATTTTTGTTTTCTTTTTGTATAAGAATTCTTCAGTTAGGTCTTATCTGGTTTGGTTTTAAGATTGAAAAAGTATTATATTTATCTCTCGGTAACTAATGGTATATGCAGTACTTATCTAGTGCATACTCGTATTAGTATACTCAAGGCCGTTGATTTTAATTAGTTGTGCTTCATAATTTCACGTTTATTTCTCTCACTTTTCTTTCTTTTGTTTGGGGAAGGGGCAAATTTTATGAAATTATTAAAATAATTATAGAATTAATGGGAGGTCAATAGTATACAACAAAATGAATTTAATGCAAATCGTGATGTGATGGTGGATATCAAAGTAAAGTAATTTTAGCGGTGTTCCAATCCACATAATGTATGCACAATGCACTAGTAGAACCCATAAACATTAATTAAATTTAAAGGAATTAGACTAATGTTTTTTTTATATATTTTCTTGATTCGAAAGTCTTTATTGGTTTTTTTTTTTTTCCTTTTTTTTCATCCCCTCACCCCTATTTATTATGCAATCCCTGCTATCTAGCCGGAAATTAAGAGTATGCTTTAGTAGCTGTCTTTCTTGTGAAGCCATTAAAGCCAATACAACCTCTCGATTTATAAATTAAGGGCACTACTTTTATTGTCATTGGTTGTATTTTGTTGAATTGTTGACATTACATTTGTTGTTGTTGTTGTTGTATTTCGTTTTAGATGAGCAATTTGGGCATTAACTACTAAGAAAGTGAAAGAATTAGTGACTCAGTTTAGAAACGAGAAGGGGGTGAAACAATTCATGAATGGAAAAATAAAAGTAACTTTGAAAATGACAAAGACTCCTCTTAGTATAAGTTTACCCTTTTTTTTCCCCATTTTTCAATTTGGGTTTTGCATGGATGATGAGGGGCACATTTCAAAGCATGAACTTGGAACTGGATGTGTTTATTTCGCCTTATCTAGTCTGTATTTAGTTTAGTTTAATTCAATTCAATTATACGACTTAATTTCCCGCTTTAAAGCCTTGTTTTGATGTCAGATTGTTGCATATTTAGATTGGTTGACCTTTGATAATCTTATTATAATAACCTAAACAAGTTGGTCTGGTTACTAGTTTGTTAGATGAATTTTTGGTCCCACACTATCAAATTTGAAAAACAGGGAAAAGGAGAAGCAACTTTTTAACTTGGCTTATTAAGTGTCGATGAGGTCTTGGCCTAGTGGTTAATAATGAAGCCCTGGGTATATTAGGTCCCAGATTCGATTCCCCCCTCCCCCTGTTGTATGTAATTTATTGTACTGGCCTTTGTGCCTCCCTTGGATAAAAAAAAAGAAAAAAAATGGCTTATTAAGTGCCCACTTAAAAAATGACTATTCTACCCCTAATAACACTACTCCCTCCAACCCATGCATATATATTCTTAGCATTAGTTGAAAGTTCACGATACCAGTGGCGGATCCAATAATTATTTCAAGTGGGTTCCTTCTAATAGATTTTAACATAT
>BSSO01007864.1:0-10618 GCA_030267885.1 Mesembryanthemum crystallinum | reverse complement strand
GTTTTTGTTTTTTTTATTTGAGTTAAAATGAGTAAGTATTATATAAATAGAAATTTGAAAATTCTGAAAATGATTAAATATTAAAAATTAGGAAAATTTTCATTTTGGGTACCTGACGTTAGGCCTAATTGCAATTTGGGTACCTGTCTTTTCAATATTCTCATTTTGGGTACCTGAAATTTTTAAAACTGTCTCATTTTGGGTCATTTCACTAACGATGTTAAAAATTCCGTTAACATGCTGACGTGTCATCAATAAAAAAATATTTTAAAAAATCCCAAAAATTTGTAAAAAATACTAAATAACTAAAAATAAACATTTCATAACTTTTGAATTTTTTTGGATAATTTTTAGAATTTTTTTAACAATTTTTTGCTTAGTGACAAGTCAGCATTTTAACAGAGCTTTTAACACCGTTAGTGAAATGACCCAAAATGAGACAATTTTTAAAATTTCGGGTACCCAAAATGAGAATATTGAAAAGACAGGTACCCAAATTGCAATTAGGCCTAACGTCGGGTACCCAAAGTGAAATTTTTCCTAAAAATTAATTATTATTATTTTTCCCAGCCGTGTCCCCGTGTCCTCTATTTTTGGGGATTGCCGCTTCCCGGTGTCCGTGTCGTGTCCGTGTCCGTTTCCGTGCAACATAGTGTCTCAGTTTTTTGGTTTCAGATTGGGTTTCAGCTCAGGTTAATTTTTTCCAGAAATACTAATAGTGAATAAATGTGCTTGGAAAGGTGCTTGTAATTTTCATGGTAGCATCAAATTCTTGTGTGATATGGCTTCTCTGATGATGCTTCATCCAATAACTGCAAAACTTGATCCAACATAATTTCCACTGATTTGCCTCTATAATTTCTTTTGTAGGTCCGTCTGGCAAGGTAATGCTCTTACCTGAAGACGACCCAAGCGCTACTCACATAATGATTGCTACTGGAACCGGTGTGGCTCCTTACAGAGGCTACCTTCGGCGCATGTTCATGGAAAATGTTCCCACATTCAAGTTCAAAGGCCTCGCTTGGCTTTTCCTCGGTGTAGCAAATATCGACAGCCTGCTATACGACGATGAATTCACCAAATACTTACAAGACCACCCTGATAATTTTCGGTATGACAAGGCTCTGAGCAGAGAGCAGAAAAACAAGAAGGGTGGCAAGATGTACGTTCAGGATAAGATCGAGGAATACAGTGATGAAATCTTCAAGCTCCTCGACAATGGGGCCCACATTTACTTCTGCGGGCTGAAGGGGATGATGCCCGGGATCCAAGATACGTTGAAGAGAGTTGCGGAAGAGAGGGGAGAGAAGTGGGATGAAAAGCTCGCGCAATTGAAGAAGAACAAGCAGTGGCACGTAGAGGTCTATTGATGCACCCTTTCTATCTATTCTTTTCGAATGCACTTTATTGGCTCAAATGTAGAAATGATATTTTGTTGTTGTTTAGTTAGCTTTGATCATTGAGTTTTCAACATTGTGGGGACTTGATCCCATCTATTGAATGGAATAAATTCTTTGATGTGATGATCAATTTGGGCCTTTGCTTGGTAAATGTTGTATGAGTAGTCTGATTTTTATAGTACTGTTTGTTTTCTTTTTGTTTCTTTTTACTAGGTTGTGAAAAAGTGTCAAGAAATCGAGTATTCGGATTCGATATTCAAGTACCAAGATCTCACACACACAAGAACAATGAACAAGGAGAAACAAAGAACTACAAATTTACGCAATTCCGGCTAAACTGTCTAGTTAACGGAATCAGTCACTTAAACCCTGTTTGGGGTGCTTGTGAGTTGCCAGATTTCAGTGTTTTTGGAAACCGAAAACCAGTTTTTGAAAACTATTTTTTTTGATTTCCAGTTTTCAGTTTTGAAAATTAAGCACATAACTATAAACACGAAAAATTTCAGCTTTAAAGTAAATTTCTACAAAGAGTTGAAACTTTTCAAAACCGAAAACTGGCAACTAGCCACCACCACGAACAGGGCCTTAGATTTTTATTTCCAAGAGTTACAAAGATTTCAAGAGCTCTGTCGAGCTTTCTTTCTCTCTTTCAATACAAACGTTCGCTCCTACTAAACTTAAAACATAGACTTAACTTATTAGAGCAAGCAATGGGACAATCTATTATAAACCCTATACCCCTTTGCCAAAACTTCTCAAAAAAGGCTTATTCTAAGCTACACTTCTTAAAGCATAAGTTAATCAAATGAAAAAAGACATCTGAAAAAATATCATAATATCATAAGAATTGAGGTAGACATCCTTTGTAAAAATCTCCATTGAAAACTCAACTTACAAGTACATAAGGTGGCATGGTCGTGTAGGTTTTCACACGGCCATGCCAACCATCATGCAAAATTACTTGAGTTCTTCCAAGATTGTCACGGTCGTGCTAAATTAGACACGCCCACAACCCTGGATTTTAGCACATCTCACTTGGCTTTGGTATCTTCCTTCCCCACTTACATCCCAACGTTTGGATTTAGAATCCAAACTATGATGCCAAATTCAAATCAAAAGCCCTTTTTTTTGAACGCTTCACTTTGGGCCTCAATTTTTTCAGATTCAGTTCACACCCTAACATGGTTAGTAGAGTAGCTAATAGCTGGCCCAGGCAGGTAACCAACCCTTCATAGATGCTTGACTTTGGTGGGATGGGCCATCGAGAGAGACAAAAATAGCAGTTTTGAAGAAATTTTTTTTTTTTTTAATGGATGACCCTGGTTTATTTCTGATTACTAGTATTTTATTGCACGCAACGCGTGCATTATTTCAAAGATATAATAACACCATCAAAATCTAAGGTATAAAAAGGAGTACATAATCACTATCAATAATATTAGGTCCCAAATTTGATTCCCCTTCCATTGTTCAATGTAATATATAAATTCCTATTATTAGTCTCTGTGCCTCCCTTAGGAGTTAGGCCAAGAAAGAAAAATACTTCCAAATAATTATATGAAATGTTACTATCAAAGGAAAAAGTTTTATGAAATGTACATAATTATTTAATGATAAAATCGAATGATAATAATAAAAAATTAATCTATGGAAATATCCAGAGATTAGGAAAGCCAGTTGATTGGAAAAATGGGCAAGACTTGCATATTTCTCAGTTGGTTTCCCCCTCTTTCCCACGTTTCAATTTAGTTTTTTTATTTTTATTTTTTTTCCCACTTTTCATGCTAGTAGCTGCTTATTGTTTACCAAGGGTAATTGGTTTAGACGTTTAGCATATATATTTACATTTTTTTCTTTTCACATTTTTGTTTTTAGGTTGCAATTATATAGGTTAGGTGAAGTAATTTATTGAAAAGGGAGGGGTAAAAACGGCAAAACAAAATGTTGACACCAACTACTCAAGAGTTGGCTTAATATATAGAGATGATGCTTTTAATTCAGTTCAATTTAGCTTATTTCACTTAAATTAAGTTTAATCAAGTTAAATCAGGAGTAGTTCAATTCATCATTGCAACTTACTCTTATTTTTAATTTTTTTTTGCTACTAATGATCAGCTTAAATGGGTGGTAGCAAAATTCAAATTTTCACTTAATCATCAACTTAATTTTAACGTTTATAGTAGTTAAGATAAAGGCTCTGTAATTGACAGTAGGTCATAAATTCGAGTAACCCCTCCCCTATTAGTGCTTTTTGCGTATTCTACAATATATGCTATTCTTTTCAAATCGAAATTCGAGTAAATGCCAAATCGAAATTCTCAAACAAACCTTAGAATTACAAAAAAAAACGTGTCATATATGCTTTTCTTTTCATCTTTTGTTTTTATGCATCCTGCATTCATAATCATAGACTTTTGCATTTTGGACTAACATGAGCTATTATTATAAGTTATTGTCAGCCACGTTTTTTAGGTTTTGCATTATACGAGTATTTGATTACTCTTGACATGTCATTATTTTACAAGTTTAATCTGAATTATGCCAGCTTTTTTTTTTTTTTTTTTTTTTTAGGAAATAAAATACTGAATGCCAACTTGCCCTAATAATTGTGTCTTATTTTGTTGGGTTCAAGATCCCATCTAGTACCTGTCCTATCTTGCCATGCCCCACACTTTTAACATATTTTTTCAACAATATAGATTATTGATCTTTTTTTTTTTTTTTTTGAGTGAAAATGAATTGATCCATCTTGATAGGACAGATATTTCATTTATATTTCACATTAATTATCCAATGATTGTGAGTTTTATGTATCCGTTTATGAACTATCAAGTCTATCAATATGAATATGATACATCAGCTAAATGTTTGCTTTCTTTTTGTTGTCCAACCTGCCTTGAAGTTTACTGCTTCGACTTAATCATTGTCCTTCATCATGGAAAGCAAATAGTTGCATCTAAAGAGATTAGATGCCCTTAATCATTGGAACTAATTTAGGGTTGTAAACAGGCCGATACATTCGTGAGTGCTTGGCGAACATACTCGGTCAAAACTCGTTCGACAATAAACGAGTCGATCACGAGCACCCCACTACTCGTTTAAGTACCCACATACTCGATAAAAATCGCTATACTTGAAAGCTGCTCGCGAACAAACTCGTTCAAAGCTCGTTCAATAATAAACGAGCCGAGCACGAGCACCAATTTGATACTCATTTAATAAACGAGGCGAGCACGAGTACACCAATACTCAGTTTGAATCAGCTCATTTACAGCCCTGGTAACTATTATGTTAAATGCTTGATTTTTGAGAAGAAAACAGGGGATACTCTAGTTCAAATAAGTTATCATTGTTCGATTTACCAATTAATTTGATCTATTCCCATTTACCATCCAATTTACAACCCAAAAGCTTAAGCGGATTGTCAGAGCTCAACTAGACATCTTTGGTCAATGATCAAGCTCTGATATCATGTGAATGAATCGACTCAACTAAAAGTTTAAACAGATTGTTAGGGGCCCAATCAATCATTTATCTCCTAATAATAACATTTAACAATTCCATTATTTTAAGACGGATAAAGTATTATACAAGAAAATTACAGAAATGTACACCTTATCCCAACGTCAACATGTTGAGAAATAATCTAGTCTTAGCTATATAAACCCCACCTTGTTTCTCATGTTCTCTACATATTTTGAACAACATTCAAACTCCAAAACACAGCTAGAAGAGAGAGAAAAAGAAGGCAATCAAAATGGGTGGTAAGAAGCAATTGGAGTATCCGTACCCGATTAAGACAGTGGTGGTGTTGGTTCAGGAGAACCGATCATTTGATCATATGCTGGGTTGGATGAAGCAACTCAACCCGGATATTGACGGTGTTACGGGTCAAGAATCCAACCCATTGAGCACTTCGGATCCAAACTCCGCCCGTATCAATTTTGGAGATAGCTCCGTTTTTGTCGACCCGGATCCTGGCCACTCCTTTCAAGAAATTTATGAGCAGGTTTTTCCTCATATATCTACTCATCATATCTTCTACATTCTCATTATTATTACTGGGAATTATCCATTATTATTTGAACTTACATATCCAAATTATTATTACTTCTTCCGTCTCGGAATTAAAGATTTAATTTTGATTTTCTGAGTTCAGAATTTATTTATAGTTACTACTCTATTAATGATATATCATATTTAGGTAAATATAGAGGAACCCAAGTCAGATTTGCACTGTGCTAATGATATCATCATATTTACCACTTTCAACAAAATTGTTTTTGCATAAAATTTCATGATAATTATTGTCTAAGCATGAGATTTGATTTTTTTTTTTTTTTTTTTAACAAACCTCTATTTAATTTTTGAGCCAAAGGATATTAGGGGGGAAATTCTAGTCTGAACTCTGAAGATTAGTATTTGGGGCAAAGCACAAAGCACAACTTCAATAATTATAATCCCCCATGGGCCATGGCCCCACAAAGAGTAGGGATTCCACCATTGGAATAACTCAATATTCTTAGCCTTTAATGAAACTAGAAGTATACTCTTTTTCTTTTTGGTGTAAAACTAATATAAATAGCAGTAAATACTTTATCAAGTTACATAGTTATATGATGAACATATTTAGTGGTCGTTTGGTTCAATGCGGGAAGTAGTAATTCCCAATAAGTTGTATTTTACTGAAATACTTTATCAAGTTATATAGTTATATGATAAACATATTTAGTGGTCGTTTGGTTCAATACGAGAAGTAGTAATTCCCAAAAAGTTGTATTTCACTGGAATTATAACTAAGTTCATGGGAAGTACCAATAGTTGTTTGGTTGAATATGGGAAGTAGAACTTCCTGCAGGAAGTCCCACTTACCTAG
Organism: Mesembryanthemum crystallinum; assembly: GCA_030267885.1. NCBI lineage: Eukaryota > Viridiplantae > Streptophyta > Magnoliopsida > Caryophyllales > Aizoaceae > Mesembryanthemum > Mesembryanthemum crystallinum. Next base: position 4,342 of record BSSO01007864.1, on the reverse strand, counting down.
GGGACCTAGGTAAGCAACTTTCCCCATTATGTGGGAAGTAGAACTACCTAGAAAGTCCAACTTTCCCACATACATTGTCAACCAAACAACTATATAAATTCTACTTTTTAGAAAGCTGCAATTCTTGCATATTTTGGTGTCAACTTAGCGACCTCTTATATATGCCATTAGTTTAGATGGTAAATTTTCAGAAACTGTAATTTGTAGCTTGTGCCTCTAGCTCTCATGTACCAAATGTAAATTATTAAAAGTGTAAAATGATGCAAAGTTGCAAACTTGGAAAGGTAAATAGCTAGTGCCCACTTGCTAAAAAAATCAAAAAAACAAAAAACAGCTAGTGTCCATATAATTCCAGAAATACAGAGTAAGGTATAGGTAGGTAGTTAGCCAACTGCTATCAGATTTTCCAACTCTATTATTGTTAGGTCAATGGACAATGATGATAGAATGGATAATGCGACTTAAACAACAGAAAGATTATTATATATGTAATTAACTAAATAGATACAACATATAAAATCCAATTAGAGAAGTTTAAAATTGGTGAATTATATAGGAAAAGTAATATATTTATAACTACAATGATATTATGATTAGGAGAAATTAAAAGATACTCCGGTGCTACAAATTATACGTATTGTCCCTTATTCTTTAATTGTGAGGTTAAGTATTTAAAATTTATACAATTGTTTATAAGTACGAGTAGCTAATTGTACTACTTACTGGACTGGATTATGTAACCCGGAACTTGTATCACCGTTGGATTCAATTGCATTTAGATGATATTTAGCCAATCTCAAAATTCCCTATATAGTGCAATAACTTCTCAAATAGCCCATATTTTCGAGTATATCTTTTGGTTTCTCATACATTGATATTATAGGTATTTCTATTTCAAGTCACTAATTCTACATTCAGTTTAGTTCAAATGAAAACACCTTTTATATTTATGACTATTTCAATATATTTGAGTAGGTATTTGGAGAGGTATGGAGCGAAGAATCAGTCAAGAAGAAGCTGCCACCGGCAATGCAAGGATTCGCCCAAAATGCGAACCGGAAACAACCCGGAATGGCTGAGACCGTGATGAACGGGTTCAAACCGGATCTGGTACCCGTCTACAAGGAAATGGTATCCCAGTTTGCTGTTTGCGATAGGTGGTTTGCTCCGCTACCTGCGTCCACACAGCCCAATAGGATGTACGTGCACTCGGCCACATCTCACGGCTTAACAGGCAATGATGGGAAGCAATTAAGGGCTGGGATGCCTCAGAAGACCATCTTTGATTCTTTGCATGAGGAAGGCTATAGCTTTGGCATTTACTATCAGTCTGTTCCCTCCACCCTTTACTACAGGTAATTACATATATAGCACCATTCAGGTTCGAGATGGATTGGGTTAGGTGGAGATCCGTTCTTACTTTCTTAAAAATAAAAAATTAAGTTTGCGCTATGAATGTTCCACATTACTGTGAATCAATATCTACTTGCATATATATTTCGTTCGTCTTCATCAATCATATCATGTCATGTACGACTATGAGATAATTGATGTATGCACTTTAGTCTATCATACAGAATAGTTGCTGAGGCGCAACTTTTACACGTTGGAGGGGTTACTTCATCATAGATAGTGGAGTAGTTCTTATGATTAACTTCTATACTGTAGCAGGGTAATTTTACACCTTAAAAGGTTACATTTTCTTGAACCATCATCTATATGGAACAAGTTCACAGTAGAATTTGTTGTGTATTAATAACCATGAAATTCTAAAATGTGACATGATTAATTTAGCAACTTCTTAATCTCTCCATTAATGGTTCAAATTTTAGTAAACAAATGGTAACTTAGCCATTTGCCCTGTAAATATATATATATATGCAATCTAACAGAATACTTTCTCCTTTAATGTGCTTGCAGGAATCTAAGGCAATTGAAATATGCAACAAAATTCCACCCCTTTGATCTGTCCTTCAAGCGTCATTGCAAAGAAGGGAAGCTCCCAAACTACGTTGTAATCGAGCAAAGGTATTTCGACTTGAAAATAATGTCAGGAAACGATGATCATCCATCCCATGATGTCTCAGAAGGCCAAAAACTCGTAAAGGACATTTATGAAGCATTGAGATCAAGTCCTCAATGGAATGAGATGCTCTTCTTAATCACTTACGACGAACATGGTGGTTTCTATGATCACGTTCCCACGCCTGTTGAAGGCGTGCCTAGCCCGGATGACCTTACAGGTCCTGCCCCGTATAATTTCAAGTTTGATCGACTTGGTATTAGGGTCCCTACGATTCTCATCTCTCCTTGGATCGAGCCAGGAACAGGTACATATATATAATATAATGCAAACTTTCATTACTCCAGTGTTTCTCATGAGACGATTCTCGCTTTGAAGACTGATTGTTTGTGGAAATATATGCAGTGTTGCATGCTCCAACAGGGCCGCAACCAACGTCACAATATGAGCACTCATCGATCCCAGCAACTGTTAAGAAGATCTTCAATTTGAAGGACTTCCTTACTAGAAGAGATGCTTGGGCTGGAACTTTTGAAGTCGTCTTGAACCGGACTACTCCAAGAACGGATTGTCCAGGTACGGTTTGTGCACAAGTTAATATGGTACAAACTGTTGCATCATTTCTCAAGATTGTTGTCATTCGTTTTAAATTGAATAGAATTGAACGGAGTGGAAACTAAATGAGAATTATTATGTGAAAGAAAACATAAGATGCGTAACCAAATATAACACGAACTAAATGAACAGCAACATCTGAGAGGAAAAGTAAATTGCATAACGACTCTTCGGCCCTGTTCAATGTAGTGTTTCTCCTCGTTCTAATATTGCATTCTATTCAATTTAGTTATTCTTATATGCATCTTATTTTTCCTCTCACATATTTACTATTTATTCAGTCCAGTAGACAAAATGTCGCATATTTTGTTTCAATCTTCTATAATGCCTGGAGTATTTGTAGGATTCAAAACTTCATAGTACTAGCAACCTTGTTATATATGATCAATGATCATAAAACTTAAGTATAACCTTAGCATATTTCATGTAGAGAAAATGCCTGAGCCAATGAGGCTAAGGGACTTTGAAGCAAAGGAAGACAATAATCTAACAGATTTCCAAGAAGAAATGGTGCAATTAGCAGCAGTCTTAAAAGGAGACCATAAGAAAGAAAGCCACCTGCACAAGCTCTTAGAACACATGAAAGTCGATAGAGCTGCCGAATATTGCCATGACGCTGTCAAGAATTTCTTGCACCACTCTGAGAAAGCTCGGGAGAATGGAGCTAATGAAAACGACGTGATTGTTGTACGTAAAGAAGCTAATAACAAGGGGCCGTTCTTCCTTCACAAGTTTCGCTCTTTCTTTGGTTGTAGAAAATAACTGATCATCATCATGTTCATGTTCATGTTCATGTTCTAGCTCCAGCAGCAGTTAGTTACCAGTTTGTCACTCAACTTCGCTGATTTGATTTGGATATTTGAATTGCAGATAAATTATCAATTGCATTTTTTTGTTCCTTATTGAAGAAGATATATACATATATAGCTGATATGGATTGTGTCTGGGATTTCATGTTTGGATTGTAATATAGTTCCTTATATGTACTGAGTTTGTATTGAGTTTTTGGTATATATGCTAAATACTGCGCTGTGTGGGTTAGGCTGTTGTCTGTTTGCCTTTATGTATGTACTTCATCAAATTGAACATAATTTGCTGCCCAAAATTATGAGATCCTTAAATGGGTTCTTGTTACTATGTTGAAGTATACAAATGTATAGCACATTTTTAATTTTTTTTTTATTTTTAATTTTTTGGTTTGAATTGCATGTTCAATCTAAACCTATTAGGTCAGGAACTATTCCCACGGAAGGGTAAATTATTGTTAGAGCTTACTTTGATACTAGCTTAGCAAATAGTATTATCATGGATAATTCTTCCACGATTGATAAGATAAAACTAGTTTGTGATCCCGTGTGATGCACGGGTTAAATGTATAATTGGTTTAGCAGTGTTTAAACTTGGTAATCCCATTCTACATGATATTTTTTTTACTTTATTTTTTTCCTTTCATTTGGTTTATCAGTCTAACTATCAGCATAGTTCATTAAAAAAAAAAAAAAATTGTGTTGGGTTTTGATTGCAATATGATGATCTAACTTCTTACTTCAAACTTTCTAAGTTGTCAATTGGCCATTAATAAAAAATTTGATTTGTACAATTTATTTTATGAGATCATGGTGTGTTTTAACACCGTTTTAAATGTGATATATTGAATTCAATTTTACTCTTTGGATTCCATTGGAATTTAGATAATTCTTTATA
>BSSO01007863.1:0-10618 GCA_030267885.1 Mesembryanthemum crystallinum | reverse complement strand
GAGCTAGATAAAATTAGAGGAAGATCGCTAGCTCTGGTAAGGAATTAGAGGTGTTAGCACCTCCTTTTATAGTGCCAACTTAAGGAGTAGTTGGGAATATTTAAAATGGTAGATGTGGAAATTCATTTATTTTTCAATTATTTTGCTCAATTTGCTCAATTTTTATTGGTTGCTGGTTGTATGGAGTTATTAATTCTTTTGAACCACGCCTCTTTATATGAAATGTATAGTATAATAGTGTTTGTTTGGTTATTATTATTTCTGATAAGGAAGTTGCCTTATCTCTTGCAACAATTACTCTCTTACGTACTCCTCTTTGGAAAATACAAACAAACAAAAAAACTCCACACGTAATTAGTTTACTCACTAGAAGAAAATTTAGCATGTGTCTTTCACTTATGAATTTTTTATGTATGCCGTGTTTTGACCATTGAATGATTGGATCCAATAAGATATAACTATTGACAGATAATTTTGAGTCCACTTTTTAAAAAAAAATATTGTAGACATGCGTTTCAATTCACAAAAGCTTATATGAACGTGATTTATACGATGGAGCAAGTAGAAGTTACCATTTTGAGATAGAAATTTTTTTCGGTGGTTGGCAATTACTATAATTTAGGGCAAATCACTATAAGTTAGTTTGGTTTTTATTTAGGTCTACTTAATGTTGTATTTAGGTGGTACTAATCGTGTACAGTAACTGTTAGTTGTGACTGATAGATTAGTTGGTTATAACGTTTTTTATTTTACTTTTATCTTTAATTGATCATGACTAATAGTTAAAAAAAATGTTGGCCATGACTAATATGTGCAAGTAACTTGAATTAATTAACGGCTCAAATTAGGCTAATCATTATCAACGGCTGAAATCATCATGTTATAGTGATTAGCCCTGTATTTAAGAGAGGCTTCATATAAGGTGATGAATAACTCATATCTCTAAAAGTGGTTGTCATCTCTTAAAAATTGTTATATATGATGAATATAAATTCATACAATAACTATGTACTATTAATCAAATTTACTAAGTATTTTCTAAATATAGAACCTCTGTAAAATATTTTTAATTTTATATTAATTGTTTTCGGCAATTTATCTATAATCAAACAAGGGAATTAAAAACGATGAAGAAAGCTGGAAATGTTTGTTGTACTTTGTATTGTGAGCTGGAAACTTGAGCGAGTCATGTGAACAAGTTGGGGAACAGTCAACTCAATGGGATCCACTAGCCCACTACGATATCATTGGGCATTTAACTACTACAAATAAAGAAGTAGCCCACACTAGAAAGTAGCCCATTAAGCAAACAAAGGCCTAAACCAGGCCCACATTTGGAAATGCATTTGCAGTGACACGCCCGTTTAACGGTTTAAGGTTGATACTATGCACTCCCGTGTTTCGTCTTAAAATAATAAAAAAATACGACTAGATATTATTATAAATATGACTTATTATTTCGTCAAATACTGCTAAATTTGCACATCAACAGATATTGCTATGCTCAAATTACTGAGAATTGCTCACATTGAGACATATCCCACTATTTAAATCCGTTAGTTCATTCTGTATAAAAACTACTAACAACATAATGTTTTATGCATCTATTTTTCCTTAGGAAAAAATATAGTAGAATTGTATTAAACAAAACCCCTAAATCCAGTACAAAATCTACAAATGAGATAGAATTGTTTTATAAATAAAGGTATTAAACACAATACGCAAATTTCAACAGTTCAATTGTGTTCCCAATTAGTAGGTAGCTAGCTTTATACATAGATGAAAGAAATTAGTAACTTAATTACGCAACAATAGAATTCACAAACCTCCCTAGCTACTCGTCCTCTCTCCAAGAACTAAACGCTGTCTTTGAGTTTTTAGGGCGAGGCAAAAATTTGGCTTTTTTTAGCCTAATAAGGCCAGCATACCGGGGCGGATTGGAAGGCGACAAATAAGCTATCGAGGCGAATTTTTGATCAAAGAAGGCGATTTTAACCGCCTTCTTTGATGAACAATGTTTATAGTGATGGTATAACCTATTATCTTCATTTTCCTTCTTAATTTTTTTAGTTCTTAGTTGATTCATGTTGAAGAAAATCAAACTCTTTTTTTAATTATTTTTTTATTTTTTAATACCATTTGATTGGTCTTGATTATTTTTTGGTCAGTATGGTATATATTCCAATGAATCTTCTTTTTGAAAAGATGGTCTACACTATCGGATTTGGGTGCCTTGTTTACCAAAACTGTAACAAGGTTTTTTTTGGAAGGTGTTCGGAATTGTTATATTTGTAACTTGATATCCTTTCTATTTGAATGTATGTTTGTATTTTGAATTGCTACTTTGTTGAATTATATTTTATTTCTAACTGTTCTATGTTTTTATATTTTTATAATTCATCTTCTTCATCATCTTTTTTTTTTATATAGAAAAAAGCAACAACCTAATTTGCTACTAATTGTGAAAAACGCCGAATAATAATGAAGTTAGCACTCTATATTTTATCTTATTTATGATGGGATTCTACTCCCTCTGTTCCCCTGAAATTCTTGTGTTTGCCTATTTTGTCCGTTCTCCTAAAATATAATCCTTACGTTTTCTAATATGATAAGGTTTTTGTTTGAAGTTACAATAATACCTCCCAATCAACCCAATTATATTTTTAATGCCCAGTAGTCAAGGGCAAAATTGGAAGTTGAGAATCAAAGCAAAACTCCTTAATTTACGCACATGTCAAAGCGTAAGGATTTTAGAGAAACGAATGGTGTATATCTCTTGGTTGCAAGTACTATTGGTTTTGATTGGCCAAAAAATATCTTTCAAGTTTGGTGCATGATTAGTGCTTCTGGCCCAACGCTACTAATGACGGGATTGCTGACCTGGAACGTGCAATTATTGGGAAAGGACAATTATTAGCTACCTGATTATGATTAGTACTTAAATGTTGACATAATTAAATATACCTAATTAAGACAAATGATCGCTAAGAGCATCTCTAACAATGCTCTAACAAATGTAGGCAAAGGGTTTAACACATTTTGTCAACTAGCAAAACTCCCAACTAGAGATGACTAGTTTGCTAAGCATATGAGAATATGCTAACAAAGCATTGTGAATAATGTGATGAAAAAACAAATACCATACTTAAGTTACTTCACTTATTTATATCCAAAAAACATTTACAAAAAAAAAATACCTCACTTATTCCAATAATTAATGTACATGACCGTAAAATGACATTTGTTTATAATGCTAGAAAATGACTAATAATGAGAAACCAATATGGTAATCTTGTTTATTATGTGAAAGTTTTTATCTAAAGTGTAGGTTATATATACACTTGGTTTATCGTACTTATATACTCACCAAATTTTAAGGGGTGACTTTTATACTTTTAGAGAGTATTCTCTGTGTAATTTATCATATGGATCAGGTAGTACAAGACCTTTCGTTTTATTCATAGGTTATATTTTGATTAACTAGTTAAAACATAATTCATCCATGTACGGTTCACAATCTTCACATGACATAGCAGTCCTATGCTAAAAAAAAATAAATAAATAAATAAATAAACACATAAAATAGCAGTCTTTTTTTTTTTTTTTTTTTTTTTGGTGCAGGAAAGGACGAAAGGTACTTGTTTGGATCTCGTGGTTGACGACATTTTAAATATTAGTGGTTTGTGTTTAATTTAGTTGGTTTTTGTGAACTTTGTGATGAAAAATGGTGCAGTGGCTCTTTTGTGGCAGAGTTATCTCAACGATTGGTCACATCCAAAAGGTTTAAGCTAAGCTAGCATGTTTATTTTTTAATGCTTAACTTTTGGGGCTTAATTTGCCCTTTGCCAATTTAATACTACTAGGTATTCCTTAAATCCACAAAGGATTCACACTTTAGGAGAAGAATTTCCGTCCAAGAGACTTTTGTCGTTGTATTGTAAAAGTTAATTGCAAAAAAGATTAATTAAAATCCAATAATTATCGCACCAAGAAAAGAAAGAAAAAAAAAATCCAATATTATCTGAAAGAACCGTTATAGGCTTGTAGCTAATGTTAGGTTGTAATTAATGATAGTTACTGAGATGCTTTTCCAAAAGCTAGTGTTTCAATTCATGCGTTCATTTCAAATAAAAATACCTGAATTAAGTTTAACTGAATTAATTGAAATACACTTAATTGATTTGTCACTAAATGAATAACAATATATGAGAGAAAAAGTAGCATTTGACCTAAACTGAACTTAACTAAACCGAAATGAAATTGAAATAGAATTGACTAAAGTAAAATGAACACACCATTAGTTAACAAACACTTTATACTAATCATTTACCTTTCTCAACTCCTATTTGTTTTTGATAGGTATCTACTCATACAATTTCAAATTTAGCTAGCAAAATTAACTAATTTACCATATTATAAGTTTTCAGCTAACAAAACAGACAAACAGCTCGTTCTACCAAACATAACTCGGATATAAAAGGTCAAAAACTTAAATGGCGAAATTCCAATTCCAATCACAATACTACACACATGATAAGGGAAGACTTTTGAGAAGTTGTAACACTAAAGGAGATAACTAGATAAGTCATCCAAAAATAAAGATTAGATCTAAGCTAAGAGAGACGTATATCATTCATTCTCATCTCATGATAACCAGTGATTTTAGATCAAGCTAATAACTTTTCAAATCATGATTAAGCATAGTCAATTTTGATTCTTAGCTACTAATTATTGCCAAACTACTTGTCCTTTTTTTTTTTCCAATAAGTAAATCAGTAAAAGTTAAATTAAGTACGGCGCTGATCTCAGATAAGTCAGACCACACTATTCATTTGGTCACATGATTACACTTTTATCATAGTAAATTAATAATTAGTCAAAAGACTAAATTAAAATCAATCACCTGACCAATAAATTAAACTAATTTCCATGTCATTTTTACATAACCTAGCTGTCAAAATAACACTAATATATTACCATTATATTATTAAACTTCACCTGAATCTGAGATTTCAACGATTAGGCCCACAATGATGGCTAACAAATCTGACGGCTCACAAAAGACAAATCACAAATTGGATAATTCCTTGTCAACAAATCTTAAATTAATTCAAGTTGCTTACTAATTTGTTTAAAAAAAAAAATTCATAATTTGTATTATTGTAGAGTATAATACAAAAATGTTCAAATAATAATTTGTTAAAAAATGACAGGGCATATTCCCAAAAAAAATGGGGTATAACATGTCATGAAAATTTGGCTAAAATGTTATTAGTACTAATAGTTTGTTCCGTATAGGAAAGAAACAGATCCCTCATGTGACAGTGTAGTGTGTGTTTAATGTTGAATCTAGACATGTTTTGGTTTTAAATTTGTGATGAGTTTCTTGCAAAACGTTATCAACAAGTCCTTGTCATCATTTATAGTGCAATTATATCATACAGATTCATGTTAAATTGGCAATATTGTTATTGTCATAGCAATTTCTAAATATTGAGTAAAATAATTATATATGTATCTAGACATATAATATTAACATTATGAACTTGTGAATCTGTATTTAGATTTTGGGGTCCTTGCATTACATTATAGATATATATGTCTCTTGGTCATACATCTTATCATTAGAATTATTTTTGTTGTTTTTGTTTTTTTTTTGTTTTATTTTTTTATATTTTTTTTTTTTTTATTTGTGTGTGTGTGTAGATGATTGCTTGTTAGTTGCAAAGGATATATAACTATATGGCATTATAGTACGTGGTATAGTGTATGATTCACTATGTTATTGTATTTTGAGAAAAAGACATGGTTAAGTATATCTAATAAGTAAATTATTTATGGATTCACCAAGTTCCATATTGAGGGAGACAATTTTACGGTTATCCAAGCTAGACGAAAATGTGATTCCGTGGCAGATTTCGAATCTCATCATTGACGCTCAAGTCTCAACGATTTGTGGCTCCCTTTAACCCAGTTATAGTTAATCATGTTTTCTGGGAGGGCAACTGAGCGGCGTATTGGATGGCAGATCGGGCTCATAGCTCAGCGGCTACTTTGGATCTGGATGCTTCGCCCTCCCCAAAACTGGATTATATCTTAGCTGAAGACACTAGAGGAGTTGGAGATGACAGGGCCCGGACTACACGTTGGGTTGCTACCTCGAGATGAGGCATCCAACGTTTCGTCTTTCTTACCTATAAAATAAAAAATAAAAAATTAACTAAATTATTAACTTTTTTTTTTTCTATGAAAAGTATAAAAAAAAAGTTTAAATGATTCAATACTACTAATATTAGTAATTAAGCATATAATATGGGCATTTGCTATTTAAATAGGGTACAAAAATATTTTTCTTTTAGAAAAAAATAATTGAACAAACTCTTTATTTCAGAAATGTGCTTACAATTTTTATTTTTATTTCTAAAAAGAAAAAAGAAAAAAGAAAAAAAAGTTGAAATGTGTGGTGATGGATAAGACTTAAGAGGGACAGAGTACAACCTAGTACATTCCAAAGGGCAAGGATAAGGGAAGCGATAAAAGCGATAGGAAGTTGCAATAGGGTGTGTGACCTAAAAGAGTAAACGAAATTTCTTAGGGCTAGTTTGCTTATGATCGAGTATTATGACCAGTAACATTATCAAAACAAAAATTAAATAATTTTTGAGATGATGTAATCAAATTGAATATTTCTTCAAAATTATTGCAACTACAAACAGACAAATTTATTCTTCATATCAAGCCTGGCCTAAGGGAGTCAAATTTGTAAAACATCAACAAAACAAGACAAGAAGAAAGAGAGAACGAATTTGAAATGAAACTGTGATATTGATTAAGCATCAAGTATCCTAAATCTAAGCACAGTTATGTTATTTTGATTTTCTAAAAAAAAAAAAAAAAAAAACAAAACAAAACAAACCACATTATATAAATTCATACATAAATTAAGCAAATTAACATCGGCAAAACTTGCTTGAGTTTTTTTGCTACAAATGGATAGCAATTTGGATAATTTGTTCTATTTTATATGCCATCTTCTGTCCAAGACACGTGGATGCTTATTTAAATGAATAATTTATAAAGTTCCGTCTCTCAGTATCATAAATGAAGTATGAGTTTTTTTGTTTAATAGAAAAAAATAACAATTTCAATCAAAATATTTTTTCAACAGAAACTTTTCAAAATGCATTTTATTTGAATTTCCATTCCATAATTCAATACATGAAATGAGGTATTTCAAAAAAAAAAAAAAGAAAAAAAGAAAAGGTGTAGGCACATTTAATAAGAAGCTTGAACCCCTCATCGACTAATATACAAGTGTAATCTCCTCACTCACTAGCTAGTAATAAACCGATTACATCTAAGATAAGACGTCTCGTGCTTTTACACACCTAATAAGGCAACTTTACAATAATCAATTGAATTCGGTCAATTTTCTGAAGTTGAGTCGAATTTTAACAAGAGAACCAGTCATGTCTAACAACTCATAATTAAAATTGGTGTGGTTGGGACTCTTTTTTTTTCCTTCCATTATCATTAAATGATACAGACTCCTACTTATCATACAAACATCAATGTACAGTTGTGGCCACAAACTCACATGGGTATTAGCTAGCTAACAAGTAGTACTAACATCAACCTCTAAAAGAGAAATGTGATGCAACGGCTAATGAATCATAGCCTAAGATGGACACACACATTCAACCAAGCTGTCTAGGACTGTCTCATATAGGAAGAAACACATGGACACGTGTCGGATATGCTCTAGAAGTTTAGTTCATAATAGTTTTACTTCTTTAATTTGATAAGTTTGTGAGGGATTTTGCTAATTAAACGCATAATAGTAAATTAACCTAAAATGTACTTTACTACATTGTGAAAAAGACTTCTTACCCTCCATCTCCTTTTGTTTCACTTCTTTCTGAAAAGACCTAAAATTTCCCCATCTTCTTTGTTTCACTTCTTTCAACATATATTTCTATCATGTGGTATTGATCTATCTTTAGGGGTGAAAATTTGGAGTACACATTAAATTACTGTCAAGTCCAAATCCAATCTCAAACATTTAGGACTCATTAATTTGAGTTCAAATCCAGCTCGAATTAAATTTGAATTTGAAATTTGAGTTCAAATCCAATCTATATTATTTAGTTTTCAAATCCTATCCATGGCCATTCAACCCTAAAATATTACATTACTAACAAATGTGCAATGAAAAGTACAGTCCAAATCCTATCTGAATTAAAAAAAGTCCAATCCGAATAAGCTAATTCGGTTTGGATTGGTTTGGATTTTAAACTTTATCCGAATAAGTTTCACCCCTATCTCTCGTAATTCAATCTGAAAGTACTTTGGATAATTCAACACTAGATCTCCACTATATATCGCCCCAGAAAATTACTAATAGTCCAATAAAGTACCATTAACAAATGAAAAATTTGCCGATAACTACCTTTTAAGTTCAACTTTTTGCAAATAACTACCTTATAAATTTATTTTTTGAAAATAACTACCTTATAACCACCTTTTTTTCTCGATAACTACCTCATGCCCTATTTCGGCCAAAAAAGCATGTTGTTTGACCATTTTACCCCTAGTTTAAATGATTTTTTTTGTTTTTTTTTGGTTTTTGGTTTTTCCTTCCCTTTTCTTATTTCCTTTCCAAAATCAAAATAAGTAATACCACCTCAAGGAGGAAAATAAATAGTTATTTTCAAAAAATAGTGAGGGGTAAAACGATCATTTCACATCTTTTTTTGCCAGAAAAGGAGTTAAGGTATTGATCCACAAAAAGAAAAAAAAAAGTGGTTAAAAGTTAGTTATTTTCAAAAATAAAATAAAAAATATAAGATAGTTATTCGCAAAAAGTGGAACTTAAAAGATAGTTATTGGCAAATCTTTCTTAACAAATACTACCTTCGTTCTCAAATGAAAGTGACGTTTGAATTTTTGAGCCGTTACGTTTTTGACTCAAGGCTACACTTCATATTTTTGGACAATAAAATCCCTAAATTTCACAAAAATAGCCACATGCATATCCTTCATGTATAAATTGTCACAATTATCTTTTTTTAAGGGTATTTGGGTAACTTTATCTCCCTACAAAGTGGGAAAATGAATAGTGAAACGTCACTTTCATTTGAGAATGGAGCGAGTATGAATTTAGAATAAATTAAATATTTATGTTTATAATTGAATGTGTACGGGTTGATGGTTGAGTTACAATGTTGGGTTCGACCGAGGTCATGTATGATATATTGAGCCAGAATACAGCTACTTGTCTGTGGGGGAAAAAACTTTGGAATATTTATTTAGAAATTTGCATGCATAAGTTCATTTTAGTTTAATGTTGTAATTTTACTTCACTTCGATTTAGTTCAATTCAACCTTCACATTCGCATGAATGCATTACTTTGATTTGGCATTATTCATTTATAATGAAAAGATGAACTATCAACACCATATCCATATTAAACATTGTCAATTGAGTGATCGTTTTTTATTTGTCCACCTATTCAAAACTAGAGCAATAAGCTAGGTCGGTCTTGACCTAATAGTTAATATTAAAGCTTCAGGTTTGATTCTCCTCTTTATTGGGTGTAAAATAATTGTACTGGCCCGAGAAAAAAAAAAAAAAAAGGAAAGTTCATATTCAATGTCAAAGTCTATGCTTATGTCCGTACAATGAATAGTATATGTTTGACTCAAAAATTTCTCAGAACGTCATTGTTGTACACTAATAAACTTGGCAGCCATTTTGTTGATTTGCTTTAATTTGTGTCACAAATCAAAATTTAAACATTATACGTAAGCTTAGGCGGCCAACAAAATTACAGAAACGATCAAGCTAAGGGAGCCCAAACTAGCCATCACAAGATAATTTCAAATGACTAAATTGTCATGGAGGGGGCAAAAATTATAGTCCACAAGTAGAGTAAATATAGCCGATGAGGTATTGGATTAGTGGTTAAGAATGAGTTTCTGGGTACATTAAATCTTAGGTTCGATTCCCCCCTCACATGTTGTATGTAAATTTATTGTACTGGCATTTGTGCCTCCCTTGGACCCCAATAAAAAAAAAAAAAAAAAAGTAGAATAAATATAACATGGAATAGTCTCTTATTATACCATAATTTGTTTTCCTTAGAGTTCAACATCTACTAAATCTATTGAAGTTTCTATACATATAAATAAATTAAATGAACTTTTACTTGTTGTCTTTAAACATTTCTACATGTCTAATTCTTAGATATACACTCATGTACTGTGTGAAGTTAACAATCAAGTTAGGATGACAGATTATATATATGGCACGCAACTTCTATGTATCGCATGCAACAGTTTGAATTGGTCTTTCAGGAGTTTTACCTTTCTTAATTAATAACCTTTGACTAAAAAAAAGGGTCTTGTTTGGATACGATGTTTAACTTTTTGATAAGTTTTATATTTTAGAGGGAAAATAATTTTTAAATAAAAAGCTAGTCACGTCATATTTCAAAAGAATAGTAGCAACAAACAACAATTTATTATAGTTACTAGTATTGTATCCCGTGCGATGCACAGGCTTATAATTGAGGTATTATTCTACTTTTCAAGCATATGATACAGTAGAAGAATCATA
>BSSO01007862.1:0-10620 GCA_030267885.1 Mesembryanthemum crystallinum | reverse complement strand
ATTTTTGGATATATATTTTTAGAGATATTGAAGGTCAAAGTTCGACCTCAAAAAGCGAAAACGACAAATATAAAAAAACAGAGGGAGTACAAGGTTGCTCTATGATATCAATCGTTTCCTCTATTAACATTTTCCTTTCACCAAAAACTACAACTACTCTTAAAACCCCTTTCTTTTCAGCTATCAATCTTTTTTCTAAAACTTTTTCAATTCGTAGAGATGTTGAAGCCATCTTCAAGATCCGCGAGAACCTAACCCATAATTCAAAAAACACCATGAAATACAAAGTAGGGGCGCTATTCGCCATCATTGTCTCCAGCGCCTTAGGGGTGTCCCTTCCCATTACAGGTAGGAACATCCCAACTTTACTCCCCAAGAGCAATTTGTTTTTCCTGGTTAAAGCCTTCGAGGTCGGGGTGATTTTTGTCGACCGGGTTTATTCATATTTTGCCTTTGAGGACTTGACAAACCCCTTTCAATTCTTATTCATATATCCCTGACACGTTTGAGGACTCACCCCTGCGGCAAAGGCTTTAACCACAAAAAACAAACTGCGTGAGTAAAGTCGGGATGTTCCTACCTGCAATCTGGAGGGACACCCTAGAGCGCCGAAGACAAGGATGGCGAGTAGCACCCTACTTTGTATTTCATGGTGTTATTTTCTCTCTGAGCAATCTTATAGAGGGAAAGAAAGGGGTTTGAAGAGTAGTGCCGTGGTAGTTTTTGGTGGAGGAAAATATTGATAGAGGAAAAGATTGTTATCGATATAGCAACCTTATATAAGGCATGAATGTTGGCAATCTTTCTGTTAGTGCGATATGTTAGCAATCAAGTGGAAACCTCCAAAAAAAAAGGAGGGTCAATAGTCTTAGTTTGTTATGATACGTGGATCTCTTGCCAATCACACAATCATGCTTCTCTTAGCTTCTTTATCAGTTTGAACATTTTTTTTTTTTTTTTGGTGTCTGCAAGTTTCACCTTGGGCCGTTGCTAAAGGGCACCTCCTAACGCATAGCCTCGGGTATTCCACGAACAAATGTGTAAGTCAAAACTTGTTTACCAGTAGGCCAACACCTTTTGGTTATGAGTTTGAACATTTTGAGTACACAACAACTACAACCTTTTGCACAAAAAACTAAAAAATATTACCATACAATAAAGGAAAATTAGGAGTGCCTAACAAAATCAATTACTTTATGACATCAGTTTTTGATTATTTTAGTTTTTTTAGTTTCATGATTATATCATAACTTAATATTCTAATAGAAAATTATATTGAGAGAAAATCGTAACAAACATTTCTTTGAATGTTATATACAACAAACTTTATAACAAACTTTAGTTACCACATTTAGAGGGAAGGTAGAGTAAAACTCTCAATTTCCTTCTCGCATTAAAACTCTCAAAAACAATTCCTCACTCCTTTTTGAGGAAATTCATAACAAACATTTTTTTTTTTTTTAATGGTATATATAACAAACTTTAGTTACCGCATTTAGTGGAAGGCAGAGTAAAACTCTCAATTTCCTTGTCACAAAACTCTCAATTTCCTTGTCACATTAAAACTCATAAAAATTCATCACTTCTTTTTTTAGAGAGTCTCCCCCTTAAATAGATTTTCAGGGAAAAGCCAAAGCAAAATTAGTTAGTTGTATTCACACTCTATTACTTAAATCATTTAGCGTTTAAAGGAAAATATACAAAGTGGTGGCCACTAAAACTTTTAATATACACCGTTAGATTTAAGTGAACTAATCTTATTCGTTCATTTTATCTTATCAATTATAAGTTTGGTTGAAACCAAAAACATTTTTGGTCCAACCAAAGTGATGATTATCAATTTTTTTTGACTTTGGTTACAACCAAATAAAATTTGGTTCCGACCAAACCAATAAAAATTTCACGGTTAGCAGCGGCCATGGAAGAATTACCTGCGTTTAATATATCATTTGGTTCTTTGTTTTCTCTGTCATAATTCTATGTTTTCTTAGTAGGCACATAGTGTATTTTGTAAAAAGAATAATGATAAAGTATTCCTTCATTTTTTTTTTTTACTATTTCCATATATCTCTAATAGCTTTACATAATTAGATAAGAAGTAGTTAAACAAGATTTAAATCTCAAGGCTAGTAATCATTATTTAAAGTCTTTAGAGTTTGATTTGTGATGAGACAGATTAACAGATCTTGACACTATAAAAAAAAAAAAAAAAAAAAAAAAAAAAAAAAAAATTGCATTAGGTTTACCGTTTACTCTTGGATATGGGCTCTCTTGAAGCATGTAGCAAGGGTTTGGGGCCTTTTTGGTAAAAGTAAATCAAAAGAGTTCTATATGTGTTATGAAATATTTATATGAATGTACAATAGATCTTTGGGTGATGGGCCCATTCCTTATATTTAGGGTTACCCTAACTCCTCCGATGTACTATACTAGTATTTTATTGCACGCGATGCGTGCGTGACTTAAATTTGCTAATATTTTTGCTAAGGGTAAAATGATACAACTATACTATAGCGACTATAATAACTTGCATACAAACTATGAGATCCACTACTTAAAGATTCATAAAATTTTGTAAGATGTGTACAAAAGTTATTCTTAGATATTAATGGAATGAGGTCTCCGCCATAGTAATAACACCAATGATGAAACTATCCAACCTGATAACAATCCTGCCAATAAATTGAAAATAAAATTTCAGGATTTATTATTGATGAGGCATATCGTTATTTTTGTACATATACAATAGAAAGGTAATTGGTATACCTGATGTTAGTCTGAAGAGATTAACTAAGTGAATTCCTTTGTACACCCATGTTTTTAGACCTATCAAAAAATAAATTGAGGAATAAGTGATTTATTTTATGAATGTAGGTTTATGAATAAGTATATATGATCAATTTTAAAAACTCACCTTTTTTTTGAAGTCAATGACTTCTGCAACCACATCCATTCTTCCTCCCAATTCACATTCATAACAAATTCTATGTCATGATAATGCATGGAGTTAAATGGTTCGAGTGGTGGATGCAATCCAAATACATAGGAGTTGTCAAATAGACTTTGAACATGCCTTTTGATCCAGGTTTTTCCATTTGGCTGCATTCGAAATAAATAACATTAATTTTAATCTAAATAATAAAAAATTTTATAAATAAATTTAAGGGGAAGGTAAATGAAAAGTTTTAAAGTTAACCACCTGTTGGAGTATAGATTCTATTTCAGCAGCAGAATGTCTCAATATAAGTTGAGATTCTTCATTGTATAGTGTCACCCTCATAGATCCATCCGCATCGGCAATAGTGAGTTTAAGCAACAATTTGGTGAACAAAAACATGGGATAGTTCAACCAGTTAAAAAGCTTGTTCATGGATTCTATTTTAGCAGCAAAGTGTTCATGAATATTGTACCTTGGTGTAACATCCACATTAACTATATTGCAATTTTCACATGATGAAAGTCCATTGACTGACTGAAATTTTCTTAAGCAATGACAACATCCTAAAAACACGATATTCTCAAAAGAAAGAACATCCTTTATGCGTGCAATTACTCGAAAGTGTTGCACCTGGAGAGAAAGAGAAGAGTTAGAAGACATATTAGTAGTAAAATACTAATCATGCTACAAACAATCTATAATAGGAATGAGTTACATTTGCTGCATATGAAAACTCCGTAACTCGGATTCGTCGAGCATTAAAAATCATAACAGACACATGAAATGGTAATGAGCAGGAGCGGAGCCAATCCACTGATTTCTTAGCTAGTTTCTCCGATTCTAACCTGGAAAAAAAAAAAGTTATGTTTTTAACACTTAAACATAATAATTGATAATGACACATTTTAATGTTGAACTGTTGTTGTTGTTGTTGTTTTTTTTTTTTTTTTTTTTTTTTTGGTTTGAATTTGAATATGTGCAAAAAAAATCACATAAATTATGTGTACCATGATGTGAGAAAAGTAGCTTGATCAAACTGAGGATTGCCATAAATTCTCGTTAAGTAACCAGTTGAAACATATGGACCTAGTCATCAAAACAACGTGTGAATGAATCTTAAAATCAATATAGCTGTAAACTTTGTGAAAAAGGTATGAGATTGTGTTACCATGAAAATCTTCTACGCGTACACCAGTTGCTACAATGATGGAATTATGGCTGATATTTTTTGCTAATTCATTCCCATCTTCGGTAGCAAAATGATCCCAAAGAATAAATTTGCAAATTGTCAAACTATAAGACATACATACACCATTAAATAAGAGCATCAGTCATGAAAAATTGTGAAGTAGGATTAGCATGAGGAAATATTCATAGATAAATGTTTTTGTACCTGCTGTCCATGATAAGTACTGATCTTTTATGCTTGCCATCGTTGGAAGTACTTTGAATTGGAGAAACATAAACAACTAATCCCATGACATCTAGGAAAATTTTGAGAATTAGTTAGTTGGCTTTATAAGGTGAAGGAGAAGTAATAGATGTAAGTAATGTACCTATCAATAAGTCATCACGTTTCGCATAGGCAAATATTCGGTTTAATGCCACCAAATTGTAATGATAAGCGGGGATTGTATGATCCTCATTATCCACACAAACAATGTCGGTTTTCTCTGTCATCATTAACTGATATTGATTTGGTACCAACTTATGCTTGATATCTGCACTAATAACTTGAACACTGTGAAGCTTGTAAACATATCCCTCTTGAAGCTTGCCTATGAAATTCTATACATGTGGGGATAAAATGACGCATTGCATGCACTCATCCTAGTGAGATTATAATATAGAAGTTCGTTATACAATTTTTAAGGAATAAATATAAATTTAAGAAAGAGATAAAAGAGAGCTATATGGTACCTGAGCATCCAAAAAAAGCATCTTCCATGTTTCCTTAGTTTGTCCATCTTTGCAATACTCGCGCACGTCAAAAAGACGTATCAGTCGATCCTCGACATTCCATTTATTTCTATATGGATGTAAGTACATGAATGGTGCAAAGTTGACCTGCATCCTGTATAGAATATATGTGTTAACATATTTGCGTGTGTGACCTAAATATATCTATAGTTCTTTTTTTTTTTTTTTTAATCAGGGACACTATAATAACACATCATTGTATTTAGCAATAAATAAATAATAATATAATATGCTTAAATAGAAAGGTGAATCACATATGAGATATTGATGAGTAAAATATAATATAATTGTTTTATTTGAGTTTCTAAAAATTAAAGGCAAAAGACTTAAATACAATTGTAATAGATTTTTATTTTTATTTTTATTTCATTATACTTATGCATAAGTGTAATAATAGTTGTAATTGAAATTATACTTATGCCATCGACGTGTAGAATGAAATGTTCAGTATTTAAGTGTAATATTAAAAAGCTTCTCCTCATATTTGTGAAACCCACCTATAATACAATTGTAATATACTTATGCCATCGACGTGTAGGTGAAACCCACCTATAATGCTCTGGGAACTCTGCATAAGTATAATTTCTTGCTTGCGGATCATTGGAGTTCATTTTAAAGAACTCTGTCAACATTGTTGAAGAGTTTCTTGGATCCGATAATATACTCGAAATCGTCTGGTTCGTTGTAAATCTTACTTGATGCATATCTGGTAGATGTACTTGTAAACGCTCTACAGATGGACACATTCGAAATAAAGGAAATTTCAATATCTTCCATATAGCTTCAGGCGCACAAATCCATCTAGCATCAACATACTGCGAGATTTCATCGTCGCGAACTTCCATTGAGACTTTGTCAGGTCCTTTATGGACGTATTTGTATAGGTATTTGACACTCTTTATGCTGCTACAAATCTCTACATTTATGTGGCAGTCATATTTCAAGAGCAACCATGGGTTATAAGGGACAACCCATCCATTGTCAACCATTGTTATAGAATTCTCACGTAATGGTACTGGTGGACGGTCTCGAGAACGACGATAAATTGGGTAGGAATCGTTACCTTGTAGTGTCTCAGCGGAGAATGATTTTGGAAAACCCTTTTTGCAGTGTCCTTCTTTCATACATGGAGCTCTTCGATTCTGAAGGCCACATGGGCCATGAATCATGTGCTTAAGGACCGCATCATATAAATAGGGCTCTTCTTCTCTATTTGGTATCTCTGCCCTAACTAATTTGTCATAATCTTCTGGAGTCTGGGGCTTGTCAGTCTCATCAAGAATGAGTAGCATATGAACGTGTGGGAGACCCCTTTTTTGAAATTCAATGACATACACATAAGCAACCACTTTTCCTAAAACACCTCTTTCTATTATATCTTTCTTTAACTCTTCCAATTTCGCATGAAATATCCTAGTTAATAAATCAGGCCGATCTTGAGGCGTTTGACCAGGCAATAACTCGGCCTGTATCTCTGGCCATGATGGATTGCAAGTCATAGTGAGGAAGATATCCGGCTTACCGAATTTTTGAACCAAGGCCATGTCATCGCAATATCTCTGATACATATCTCTAGGACTTCCCACGAACGATGATGGTAAGATTGTTCGTCGTCCAACATTATCTATCATGAAAGAGAAATATGTCATTGGATTAATATGAGATGAGAACAAAAGTTAATTGAGCTTAATTGTGATAAAATTGGGAAAGAGTAAACCTGGATTATCTTCTCCAGCATTAAAAGAGTCCTCTAGACCTTTATATAAATCAACACGTATGACGTCTTGATTATGTGCAATCCATCTCAAGTTGTTTGATTGCATTTTGACACAACTGTCAACAACGTATTGTTGGAGCAGACGACCCGATCTCAAAATAAGAGAATTATCATTTTCCCGAATCTGGAAAAAGAAATGTTAAAGAGTTGTATTGTGAATGGTGTCTTAAATTGAAACTTTTAGAAAAGTGGTAATGGTGTAAGAATTGGATAAGTAGAGTTGGTTGTACCTGTATCATATAGGCATAGAACTCCCGACACGTCAATCTCTTTCCATTGAGGGTTCTGCTGTTTATATCCCAACCATATGATCCAAATGGAAGTAGGAGAGGATATTGCATTGGATCATAATAACCCGCAGTATCTTTGATGGGAATTAGCTCCCCACTAACTGATTGGATCATTATGTCTCTGTCATTCATATTTGCAAGATCATCTCCTCCCACAACAATTGCTGCAACTTAAGAAGCAGATGGCATTGAATACTGATTCATATGGGAAGGCTGCTCTTTAATAATGAGACGACAATCACGTAAGTCGTCATGTTGCGCAAGATGACGGAATGTATGGACAAATGGGTTATGGGCATCAAGAACTCCTTTAATTATATCAAGGATATCAGCTCTCAATTCATTGTTCTCAGCCAAACGATTTTCTTGTTCATGATCAGTGTCATAAATATAGAGTTGTAGAAAACGGGGACGGCTATTTGAATTGGAAGGTAAGAAAGGACCAATACAGTGATAAATCGAACCTTGTGCTCGAAAAGTGTATGCCCCTTGACGTGCGTTGGCTAAATCTTCATCAATCTGGACACCCATTGATGTGAAAGCAAAAACATGATTGTATTTGCGAATATGCTGTCTGAAATGTTTTCCTAAGGATGTTTGGTCTTCAAACAGGTTAAGCAATTCAGGCGAGGTTGGAAGTGGAGGTAGCTTAATTTTGCCATGTGAGCAGCAAAGCTCAAAAGATTCACCATGAAATAAACGTGCTTGACAATAATTACATGTACGTGGAGTGGGCAATATGAAGAAGGGCACGCCTTTACTCTCATGGTAGTTCCATGCACATTTTCGATAACCATGCCTCCCAACTCTCCATGTTCGAACATTAGTGGATGACATTAGTGGATGTGACATTTGTGGGTGTCATGTTTGATGTGCTACTTTCACCAATTTCAAAAATGCGATTGCCTATATGAATTGACCCCGATACAATATCGCTGTTATAGACTTCATCAACATGATTGTGATTGCTGATGTCAGAGAGAGGCCTTCTACGCGGTAAGGGCCTAGTGGTCGCTTGGGAAGTCTCTGTAGATCGACCAATAGGAGTACGTGAACGATGAGCCCGCTCTCTATATCTGGCTCGTCTTGTAGCATTTATGTGCGCTCGTTGTTCTGAATTGAGTGTTTGTCTTCGTCTTGATTATTGGTAAGATCTCCATTCGCTTCTTTGAAGCATGTTTTCAGTATCCTCTGTTTCCATGATTAACTAAGAATGGGTATGTATTAGTAATTAGAAAGTTAAAAATTTTAGTGTTCTTTTGATATATTCGTTGTAGTGTTAAAGAGGTATTCATAGCTAATGTATGTAATATACGATGTAGTAGTACTTTAAATTTAAAAAATGTTATGTATCCAGCTATCATGTTTTTTTCTTTTTTTTTTTTTCTTTTTTTTGGTTGTTGTTGTTGTTGTAGTTCATAATAATGGTTGCTAATCTTCCTGGATTGATCTATATGCTTGCAAAAATTACCTTTTTCAATTGCCAAAATCTAATGATTATTTAATTGTGTTATTTCAATTATAATTTCGATTTAACATGGCAATTTTATTAATTTTTTTTGTATGTTCTTATGCTGAACGAATCTAATTTGATGACAAAGTAATACAAAATTAGACTATGAGTACATTCATAATTAGTAACCTATACAACTTCTGAAATTTTTAGTGTTGATAGCCATCCTTTAGTGTATCAACTGTTTTTTTTTTTTTTTTGGTTGTATAATACATTGCTAATCTCCCTGAATTGATATATGTACTTCGCATTTAATTGGGTTTTTATTTGCAATCTTTCTCATGTTAGCTTTCTTTCCATACTGATTTAGCATTGAATTGTAATTTTGATTTAGCATGGCATGTTTTTTCATTTTCTTTTTGTATATTTTCATGCTGTTACAAATCTAAATTAATGCAAATGCAAAACAAAATTATGTTATGAGTACATTTATATTTAGTAACTTACGCAAAATCTAAAATTTTAGTGTTAATAGTCATCCTTTAGTATAGCAACTGTTTTTTTTTCTTTTTGTATATTTCAATGCTATAATGAATTGACATAAATGACAAAATAATATAAAAATCAGTACATATGCATGTGAAATGTGATGCAATGGAATGATTCATGTAACTTTATTAGACTAAAAATGTTTATAGGAACTCACCTGTCCAACAAATGTTGAGTGGGCGACTATGTGTGTATTGTTGAAGCTAAGAAGTGTACTACTTCTAACCTGTTAAACTTGAGGTACCTGTAATGTAGTTGGATAAGTTTCTAACCTATTGAACTCATTGTAATGAAACATTATTCGGATAATATGAAATGAACAACAATTAGTGCATAACCTTCGTAATGAGAATCTTATAACGGTTTGCAAATTCATAATAATGATGTAGGTGTGGAGAATGAAATGTTCAGTAACAAGAGTTGTTGAACTTAGGTAACAATAGTTGTTGACTTTAACAACCCATCCACTAAGAATCACTTTGAACGCTTATAGCATCTTGACACTGAACGCAACTATGAAACATTACATGAAACACTTAACTATGCTATAAAATTCATATCCAAACACAACATTGACCATATGAACAACTATCTCAAAAGCTGATTTAGGTAGCATGTAAAAACCACAATCTGAACTACTAACTAACAATCTGGATAATAACTTTTCTGAACACCTAAGATTCTATTAGTTTTTATAATCCTAGTTAATCACTACTATCATATTACCAAACCCAATGAACACATGAAAATTTTATATGTTCGTTTACGGGGAAGCTACCTATGGACACAAAGGATAAAAAAAAATGGGGTTAAAAAAAAGACGAAGCTTAGGCTAATGATAGTTGCATTAGGATTCATTGGGATTGTTATTTTTGTTTGGTAGTCCATTAGTATCCTACTTACATTAGGATTCAGTGGCATATTATCTCTTTATGTGTAGAAAAGTAGCTACAATTTTACACCAACCTTTTTTTTTTTTTTTTTTTTTTTGACAAAGTAACACCAACCATTTAAGCTTTACACTTGCTGACTGTGGGTACTATGACTTCTACTTTTTCTATCCTCATTCCCATCTTCTCCATCCAAAATCAAAGCTCACCTGGTAATGGGCGTGGGCTTCTCACTCTCTCTCCTCCAAATTTTTTCCTTAATCGGGTAATGGGCGTGGTTTGGTTTCAAATGAGATTTCCAACCATTGGTGAGGTAAAAATCATTTCGTAGGACCAATCGAAGCAAATTTTCGTTATCAACCATAATGATGATTACCCACAAAATCAAAAATCCCATATTCTGATCTTCATTATCATCATCACTCAATCACATTAAAAATGAAACAAAATCCAGAACATTCATTCATCTATCTCCCCTAAATCAAGACAAACTCCAGCGATTGACAAAAGCAGAGGGGATTCAAATTCAATCTCAAAAAAAAAAAAAAAAAAAAAAAAAAAAAAAAAAAAAAAAAAACCAATGGAAGAGTGTATGAGAGTGTATTCGGAAGCTAGCACTGTGGTACACCAAAACTGTGAAGCCCATAATGGCCGACGAAGAACTCGAGCCCATAATGGCGACTTGGGCTTTGTGGGCCAGCCCGAGAGGCCCGGCCGGAAAGGCATCGTTTGGAAGGAGTGCT
>BSSO01007861.1:0-10622 GCA_030267885.1 Mesembryanthemum crystallinum | reverse complement strand
AGTTCACTAGTTAACAGAGTCCTAAATAATCTCTTCTGGTTGTAACAATATATTGTATAAAAAGGAGGCGAATACTCCATGAATGAATGTACTGAAAATTCCCAAACAATTTCATCTTTTTCAGTTTCTTAGGGAAATAGCAATAATTCGTCTCTTAACTTAAAATTTGGTGACATCAAAAACATGCTCAAATTTAGCAACTGTAAGAGACTACTAGACTTTATATTCCTACATCTACAAATGTGATATACAAGAGCTGACAACATAGTAAGTTAAGTAATTTTTGAAACTTGATACTCCTGCTAGTTCTGCATCTAACCCACTTCCAAAGTCTAACAGAAGTAGCCTGATAAGCCCGCAAGTGCACGCGAATATCATCGTAATAAAAGTTATCGATCCATAGAGACTCTTGATTGAACACTTAAACATTTCGCAATTTATACAATATAAACCGATCAAGTAAGGAAGGCATGGAGTAATGAAAGAGCTAATTGATCTAAGTGAACTAAAACAAGACAAATAGACTAGACACAACATCAATGTTGAGACTAAACAAGGATTAAGTACTAGGTATTGAGAATCACCTCCAACTATACTAATCATGCTCAAATGACACCCAAAACCCCCAAACATGATTATCAACCCATGAAGATTACTAGCACAAGTATCCTATCTTCTTTCAAAGAATAGGAAGTAATCAATCATACTAATGATCCTATTTCTAGACATCACCCACAAGATTAAACCCATTAAGCATAGTAGTAGATAAGAAAATCACAAAGGATTGCAACCCACTATCATGGAATCAAATCCTAAGTTCAAGAACTAGTCTATCCAATACTTAGCATAATTTTTCAACAACTAACAAGTATTTAAAATGAGATAAAATGTTGATCAAGCATTTCATCAAACAACTTGGCATGCTAATCTCGAATCAAGGGGGAAAATGATGATCAAAGAGAGATTGAGGTTATCTAAGCATAATCAACACATGTTGGGGCTTAACCCAATCTTAGCATGAAGAACTACTCACAAATCATGGTAAAATTAAAGAAAAAGTCATTTCATTCAACAATAAACCCATGTTTGAAAGTAGATTAGAGCACTAATGAAAATAAATAAGAGATAAAAGTGGAGATTCTTGCAACCAAGTTGAGGATCTTCACTAATCCAAGCTTTTTTTTTTTTGAGCGAAACTAATCCAAGCTTAATTAACCACTAAGTATTGAAAAGATTGAATTTGAGCAAAAGTGGAAAAAGTTAAAACCTAGGAAATCTTGAAGAAAAGAGAAAAAATTGCCCTAAATGCTCTAAAGTCGGCTCCTTCCTTCTTGAAATAGGTTAAGTGCTTATATAGCCTCGGGAGCGCGCCACTAATCAAGCCAAGAAGGAGAAAAACGCCCCCCCCCCTCCCCAAGATCAAGGGAAAATGGCCTCCCTAGGCAGGGGAAACGATCTTTTCCCTTGGCCGTTTCAGGGGGCGTTTTCCCTTACCTTTGAGAGCCTTCCTACATGATATATTTCCAACAACTATTGAGGTCGTTTTGGGGCCAAAATGACCTAAGCAATCAACCTGTTTTCCTCCTCCTTGCCTCTTAGTCTTAGTGAAGTCCCTCGAACTCCTCTCTTTCTTGCTCATCCAAAAACAGCTCCAATTCACCTATCACAGGCAATGCGAACAAGGAAAACATGATCCAGAACAAAAGGGTTAAAAACAATTTAAAGCCAACTATCTACTCAACA
Source organism: Mesembryanthemum crystallinum (assembly GCA_030267885.1). Lineage (NCBI taxonomy): Eukaryota > Viridiplantae > Streptophyta > Magnoliopsida > Caryophyllales > Aizoaceae > Mesembryanthemum > Mesembryanthemum crystallinum. Next base: position 8,879 of record BSSO01007861.1, on the reverse strand, counting down.
AAAACAACTAGAAATTAAGTGAAAATACTGCTAAAACGACATTATTAGAAACCAACTTATCAAAGCCCTTTAACAAAAGCTAGATTAGGATCGACTGAGCTAGAGTTCACTACCCATAAACCATCAAGTAATCGAGAAACCCTTTTTTTTATTTGATGGGATTTGATTGTCAAAGAAAAAAAGAAATTGAACTAAATTGCTATAGAACAACTAAAGATCAAATCCTCATCCCCCATCCCCTTATAGTAACTATAAAGTCCGTAGGCTTAGTCAGGCTCCAACCTCCCCACCCCCCAAAAGGATCAAGGAGCTTGTTGTAGATCAAAGCTTAAAGCAGGCATAAACGTCGAAAGTTTGTAGGAATTGGGATAAATGAGGGTGCCGATTGGGATAAGGGTTGGTTTTTTTTTATGGTTGACCATATATGTTATACTCCCTCCGTCCATCTCAAATGTTGTCAAACCACTCAAAATATTTGTCCATCTCACATGTTGCCAAACCAATTTTATCCCACATACTTTCCAATAATACCCCTCTACTATAAATCAAATAATATAAAAAATTCAACAACAAACCCACTTTCCAATTTAAAATTAATTTATTTCCCTCACCCTTTCTCTATTCTCTATGTATCTCTCTCTACCCACTATCTATATTTAAATGTTTATCTACAAGGGGCAAATTTGGAAAAGAAAACCCTCCTTTCAACCTTCTTAATTTCCGTACAAATTTGATTTGACAAAATTTGAGATGGAGGAAGGGAGTACTCTAATTTGTCAATCACTCATGGTGTACCAAATGTGTTGTATGGTCCATATCACTTCCGGTTATCAAAACTGCTCGGAACGTTCCCGTGAGGGACATTATAAATCCTTTATACAGTTATACTCACCCAAAATAAGTAAACAATGTACTCCGTCTTATGAGTAATATTTTCGTGCAACCATTAAACTGATATATTTCCACTCCATGGGTGAGTATAAGGGATTTAGATATATCCGGTGAATTGTTTCATTTTTTTTGCAGTGTTAACTATATTCCACTATTTATTTTTATTTCACCCACATTCTCTCTCACTTTATCTCTTTTCTAACTCTTACAAACTAGCAAGAGTTTGTCTATTCAACTTAACTTCTAATTCACATTTTTTTGATATCATGTTGAATAAGTTAACAGTTGACTTGTACTCACTACACACCTAAACACATCATAATTTTAAACGTCCTTAAATAGCATTGAGAAATAAATATAAGTACTTCTAAAAGATTACAACAAACTTATAAAAAATTAGGTTGGAGAAGAAGGTGGAGGAAGATGAGAAAAAGGCCAACTCATGGAGGAGGAGAACTAGTAGAGAGAGACGAGCTTGGTAGAGTGAGAAAAGGGATGGTATATTGAAATAAATAAATAAAAAGAAAAATAGTATATAAAATGAACTCACTGGAAAATGTTCATTTTTGGGTGTATATGTCACGGGATGCTCACTTTTTATACCCTAACGTCGTCGGAGTAAGAAAAAATATCATATTGTCGTAGGTCGTAGGTTGCTCACAAAATATACCAATTTGATCATCCGGGAATAAATAAATAATGCACTACAACCTAAAACTTGCAGTTCATTCTTTTTCTCTGAGCAACTAAATCGTTTTTGAAGCAACAACTACAGTTACAATTAGTTTTTGCAAACTATACATATTAACTTTCACTTGACAGTAACATCTATAGTTAGTCAGCCTTGTGAAGTTACAGCTCACAGTAACTAGTTTTGCCAAATATATCCATAACTTGTCAATATTACTCATGGTCTACCAAAGAGGCTAGAATTTTCCCTGCACAAAAATAAAAAAAAAAATAAAAAAAATTTAAATTAAATTTGCACTATAGTTTCTCACTCCCTTTCTTTACCCATCGGACTTTCCAAAAACCCTTAACAACCCAATAAGATCCCTACACGTGTCCCTTGAGACGGTTAACAACCACCTTTTCAACAAACGTCACCATTTACACAAGTCATTCAAAAACTTACCGTCACAGCCGTGTAATCCAAAGAACCTTAATTTACCACCCTCGAGACATTGCCAATGCCACCACCTGGTCAGTCTATGGCTATTCTCCTCAAGAGTAGACACTTTGACACTCAACACACCACCATTTTCATCTTAAACCCCTTTAAAAATTCAAACTTTTAGATTCCTTTATTTTCAAACCCTAAATTCAACTAATTACTTGCCCAAAATCCACCATATTTAGAGCTTTATTTTCTCCCTCGCACCTTAAAATCTCTAATTAAAATTTTCCCACATCCCCCTTTTTTTTCCCAGTCTGTTTCAATTAATTTTCTCTCTCCAGTGGGTCTACACCATTCTTGGCAAATTAACAGGTACATACAAATGCCCATTTCTGCAATTTATCAAGTTTTGATTCAGTTTATAATTTTGTTTGTGATGTTGGTTTTGGGAAAGTTAGGGCTTATCTAAATTAGTAAGGATTTGCTGCTATTAACTGTTTAGTTTGTTGTTTGTTGATTTTTAGCTATGCCCTTTTCTTAATTTGTGAAGAATTGCTAGTCTTTATTTTGTTATTGATGTGGGGTTGAAGGTTAAATGCTGCATATGACTGGTGTTTTGTTATATGAGATTAAGGAACATTTTGCTGCTCCTTGAATTTAGTATCATTGCTGTTTCTATCTAAGAATTTAGTTAGCTGGGTAGTTGCAGAGCTGTGGAATTTGAATTTGAGACATTGTATTTATGAGAGAATTTGGAGCATTTTGCTCAATGTTACTGCCTACTTGTCTGTTGTGCTACTGGACTAAGCTAGGAGTGTCCTCATAGTTCAAGTTTGGAGTACACAAATGTGAGATTAAGATATATTTAAAAATTTTTATCTTTTTCGTCTAACTTAGAGTGCAAGTTTCATACTGTATAGGAGTATGAGTATCTATGGGTGGGATGTGAGTTGCTTTGGTGTGAAATGAGATGTCTGAGTAGTATACCCTATCAACCTAAAAGAGTAAATAAAAGAATTGTCTTTTTCAGAGAAAAGTAATATGAAGGAGTATTCAAGGGGAAATTAAGAACATAGACTACTATTTTATGGAATTGACGTCTTTCAAATGACAGCCTCGTAATAGAAATTAGAAAGATCTTTTTTTTTGTTGTGGGGGAGGGGATGGGGGCAAAGAGTGTAAGACTTCTAACTAAAGTGATTATCAAGAAAAGGAAAGAAAATGTACCTTTGTTGTTATGCAAATTTAGTTTATGAGATATGCATATCTAGAACGATCTCATCATGGTTGCTTATCTAGTGACGCAAGGATGCTTGTTCTATTCAGCCTGCATGTTGCTTACCTTTTCAAGCTTAGCCATACACCATTAAGGTAATGGAAGAGTGGAATGGCAAATTTATAGCTAATTTCATGTATGTTGCTATCAGGTCTAGAAATGAGGTTCAAGTTTAACTAGAAGTAGAGTGGATCTACATTTATGACTTGCCATAATAGCATTCATAGTTTCACCTCAACTTAGTTTCCCCACAAGAGGACTAGGTATGCCAGAATTGGTTAGTCTAAGGCCAAATTCTCTGGAAACTTGGCTTCAGTGCCCTGCTACATGTCAGAAAGCACCAGGGAAATTGATCAAAGTCCCGAGTTCCTACTTGTAGTCTTGAAAGGACCTAAGCAGTATACATCTTCTGATATTGCATAAATGAACTATCTGCTTAAAGTATGGTCTGGTATAATGCCAGTTATGTGCTCAAGCTGCATTTTCTTTGTTAGGCAAGTTTTCCCTCCATTTCTGTGCTCTTCATTTCTGGTTGCACAGAAGGCAGTTCATCATTTTGGAAGAACTTTAACCTTCCCCCCCCCCCCCTTGTTATACATATGTAAGGTTATAAATTTATAATATTATGAGCTTGTGTAGGAATTGAATGGTATGGGTATTATATACCTTAATTTGCCTTTCTTCCAATATTAACTTGTCATATTCTGTTATTGCCAGCCAAAGCAAGCCTCATCTTCTAGGACTATGGAGACTGTGGTATAAAGAAAATCATGTTTCTTAAAATAGGTTTAGCAGGATTTAAATGTTTAGTTTTTAGGAACTTTACCAAAACCCCCTTGTAAGTTCAATAGAGTAAGCTTTGTGAGAAATCCCTATAATTCTTTTATTTATTTATTTATTTATTTNATCTCAACCATGACCAAGCCCCCAAACCACCCGCCCTCACCCCTTTTTGGTCCAAAAGTAGCGGTAGTTTTACGATTTTACCCCAATCTTCCATCATTTCAGCTTGCAATTGTTGAAAAATCACTGTGGCAAAAAGGTGGACGTGACCATCAATATTTATTGGCTGCTCTACTTGATCAATGTAGAATGAGAAGGTGTCACCAACACCAATTGAAAACAATGTCATCTAATTTTGAGAAATGGCATTGCATTAACCAAAAAGATGAACCCAAGGGTTGCTAAGATCACTTATGCTGTCTCAACTAATATTGTTGGTGAGGAAAGAGAAATAAGAGAGAGAGAGAATTAGGGGAAGAATTCTGTTATTTATTGATTGACCAAATGATCTGTACATAGGCTATATATATTACATCAGTGAGGTGCCAAAATTAACACCTAACAAACTATTACGAACTGTACAAAAATGTAACAAACTCACTGTATTCCTACAAATGTCCCATAGAAGCCTCCGCCTTCACATCTGTCAAAACCACCACCTCCATGTCTTGTAGCCGCAGAGCAAACAAGTAAAAACTGTTCAAGTTAACTTATGAATTATTTGCATGCAAGATGTTGGATTGTTGGTTGAGACTGAGATTGAGGCATTATGGGTGAAGACCAAAGATTTTCAGGTTATGTTGAAGGTTATTATTGTCGTTCTAACCCTACTTTTAGACGGAAAGGGTGAGGGGGCTGTTTTGGGGCTTTGCTATGTCTGAGATGTCTTAAAAAGGTGTTGTTAAAAAGGTGTTGTTGGTAAAAAAACTTTATTAGGGGGTTTCTCAAAGAACATCACATATAAGGGGGTTTTTGACCAATGTTCTTAGCTTTAAACTAGGAGGTAGAGGGAAAAAGATACATCTGGTTTGTGAGGATACGCCTTGGACACGCTAATTAAACAAGTTTCTTCGAGATATATATATATATTTTTTGGAAAAATGGACGTAAATAATCCAACATATTGGTCGTTTGACAATACTTATTCAACATATCACTTTAGCCCTGATTAACCCAACATTTCACTTATCCTGATGCTGCTGAACTAAAACTAACGAGGTTAACTTTTCGTTAACCCCGTTGTGANCACTCCTCTCTTGCTCTCTCTGCTGTTTCATCTCTCTCTATCTTCTTCTTTCTTCGGCTCTCTTCCTCTCGCAAAATCAAGTGACCATTTTCGAAATTGAAGTTATTGTCGAACCATAATCTAGGTTTTGGGAAGATCGAAGATTTTACATGGAGACGATTGTGAGCAACTAGTATCTTATTCTCCTCCAATTGCAAAATGTCCATCTCATATTCCCACTTGGAGAACTTACAATTATCAATCGACACACCAAAAACAACAATCAAATAGCATCTCTGTTTTACAATTATACTTGTTAGAACAACAAAATTACTTACATTTCATAAAGAGCACCCGAGAATTTATGTCCTCTACTGCACGAAGTTTCCTTCTTCATCATTTGGAGAAGTGCACGTATTCCATGTTCATACTGACTGAAGAGGAGATCACTGGTTGGGTGACAATTTTGGGCTTCTTGATGGGGTTTGAGTTTGGCTTTCATGCTCACTCACCATTTCGCCTCTCAATTTCGAAAATAAAGACAATGGGTAGAGAGATTGAGGAAGAAAGAGCAATGGGGAAGAAGGGGATTTGAACGTTGGGAAGAACCCTGATTAGTTTAGTTTCAAATCAAAGTGCTCCATTCACAAAGCACAACAAGCTTTCTTATTGCCACGTCACAACAGGGCTAACGGAAAGTTAACCCCGTTAGTTTTTAGTTCAGCGGCATCAGGTCAGTGAAATGTTGGATTAATCTACGCTAAAGTGATATATTGGATTAATATTGTCAGACGACCAATATGTTGGATTATTTACGTCAATTTTTTTTTTTTTTTTTTTAAATTACTGGCAAATAAGTGTGAAACGTATCATCTAGAAAAGGAAGGAAATCAGTTTCATTTCACTATAAAAGTCGACCGCCCCCTGTTGTTCCCTACACTCATCTCCCTAAAAATTTCTCACCCTCTTCCCGATCACCGGCTGTGGCAGTCGCCTACCTTTCCCTCTACTTGAAGTCCAATTATCCATCTCCACTCAATTGGCGTTGGCTTCCTCTTTCGCCTCAGCCACCAAGTAATTGATTTGAAACCTGTTCATTTTCCTTGTTACGATTTTAGTTTTTGTTCTTCCATAGAACTAATTGTTATTGAGTGTTGTGGGATTGAGTTGTTTGTATGGTTTACCTGCATGATTGTTTAATTCAAAAATTTCAAATTTTGTTGTATGAGTTATTGTTTGAATTATATGCTTTTTTTTATTGATTGATTGTTCTTTGTTTTGTCTCATTCATTCAGGATTTGCTATGAAACTTGTAAAAAACATAGCGCCGAGTGATACGAGTAGTTGGCTTAATAACACTTTCCATGTATTGCTTCTATAAATGTTTGCTACTAGTAAAGAGTTATAGTTCTATTAAAGGTGAGAAAACATCTATTAAAGATGGTGGGAATAGTTCTATTTGGGAATGCAATCTTTTGTCATAGGAATATAGGATTATGTGAACTTCATACTCTAGGGGTTACAGCCTTACAGGTAGATCTAAAATTATAGGGTTGTACATAGGTCCAAACTCGGACCGAATCGGTGCAGACCGGAACCGGATTGTGATTTACCCGACTGAAGACCGGATCGGAAACATTTGGGTCCTAGATCGGACTGGGAAAAACTGAGGACCGGATTGGTTGGACCGATTTTAGTATTACACATAATTTTTATTATTATTATTATTTTTTTTTTTTTTTTTGAAAAATTTAGGCAAAAGTAAGAATGTAGTAAACTAATTATCAGTGTTAAGGTTAAAAATGTGTTTTGGGCAATGTATTATACACAAAAATATTAATAAAAATAACTAAACTAAGTAGTGAATTCTAATCTAATCACAGAGCAGGTCCAAATCGGTCCATTCCGATCAGAACAGAAAGCTGAAATTTGAAAACATATGTATTGAGGATCGGACCAGCTCCAGCCGGTCCGGTCCAAAATTCAGGTCTGGACCCAAATTTGCCCCTCCCTGTATGGGAGGTAGCTTGAACCCCCATTTTTGTTTTTAAAAACTGCCTGTGTACAGTATATATATATGCCCTTTGCACCCCATTTCAATCTCACTACTCAACCCCCCAAACAATGAAACAAAGTTGGAGGAGAGAGAGAATTAGAGGAAAAGGTGATTTTTTGAAATCCATCTATCCCTCTCGACACTCTGTATCCTCTCTTTTCAGTCTCTCTTCCACCCTTCATTCCACTGAGCCTGGGCATCCGCAAGTGTCTCGCTGAGCCACTAGCCTGAGGGCGAGCTACTGTGGGGGAGAAGCTGAGAACACCCGAGCACGGAGGGCTGAACAGTGGAGCCCGGTGGGCAGCGCGGCAGCGAGGTGAGGTATTTCAATTTTTTGATATTCCAATTTGCTTGAAGTTTGATAGGACATCGTCGTCTGCTGTAAACTCCGTGGTTTCTCTCCCATCAAGCAAGCCCTATTTTCAAAGCAATCCAAGCCCCAAACATGACCACTTCGACACTGATTTTTACCAATTTGATTATAATTCCTCCGCAACAGTTTTCTCAGCATTCAATCGCACAACTAGGCTTCTCTTCTATCGTTTTGCACCGCCATTAATCAGCACGATTGCCATTATGCTCTTTCACATTGATTCATAGAGAGAAGAGCAGACTTGGAGGAGAAAGAATTTGGAAATTACATGGTTTATCATGTATTTTGAAACTCATCAATTTATGGCTTTTGAAGTGTCTTATGGATTTGGATCAATTCCAAATGCCAAATTCTCGGGGTATTCAAACAGTAGAATTGGCTCACATACATGACCACAAATGAAATACTTAAATCCAAACATAAAATCAGTTGATTTTATTAACTAGGATTTAGGATTGTGTTAATTTTGTTTTATTACAAAATATTTTAATTTATTGCTGATTATGTGTTATGGATTGTGGATGTCATCCTTGCATAGGGGCCATGCTAATCTTCTCTGTATTATGGAAGTTGCGAATTGTGTGCTGATGTGGTTATACCATTATAATTTATTTTTTTGGTATTGAATTTAGTTGGAATATAAATAAATTTGTATTTTGATGTTTATCTATATTTAATTTAGTTTGCAAACCATATCTCTAATAGATAAGACATAAGAGGTAATGGTGCGTACATCTATACCTCCCTAGACCCTACCCCAGGTAAGAAATAAGATCACTCCTCGGTTGTTGTATCTTGCAATGTATTATGTTACTATGTAAGAAACTAAATATGTTATCCGGTTGGTTTTTTGTCCCTTTTTGCACCCCTATTTTAATTTTCTTGGGTCCACTAATAAAATTTATATCCTTGTACTTCTTGGAGGATGAGTACTTAAATAAACAATATTCTTTGTTGGTAAGACTTCTATTTCTTTTATGCCTGAATACGCAAGTATGTGATGTCTTTAGCTTATATTGATAATACCTAAAAGTGAATCCTTTGTAATATTTATACAGTGTTTTTCTGAGATATAGTTGTTAGATTATCTTTTTAATATGATATGCTTTATTGTACATTTTGCCATATTCGTGGTATTTTTTATTTGCAGTATCCCAT
>BSSO01007860.1:0-10622 GCA_030267885.1 Mesembryanthemum crystallinum | reverse complement strand
TAAAATGATTGGTGGTGAGAGAAAATATGAAACGATTGAGATAATTAGCCTTAACTGAAGCACGTGCAAAAGGTGTGAGGGCAGGACAGTCAGTTCACATACTTTTTTTGCCGGAAAAAACAATTAGGTGGTGCAAGTAGTAAGAAAGTAAAAGTTAAGGTGGTTTTGTTAAAAAAAATTATATAAGGTGACTCGATAAAAAACTCGACTTTTAAAAGGTGGTTTCTGACAATTTTTTCATTTTTAAAAATTTAAAGAGTTTATTTTTACTCCACATTGATCATGCATCATCATCAATAGTGAATTATATTACACTTGTTATCAAGTAATTATCTCTTAGTTTGGCAAAATGATTATGTGCAGGAAATGAAGAGGGCATGGAGCCATTTCTCAATCTTAAGGCATGTACTCGTTAGCCCTTTTTTCAAAGTTTTCATTTAGTTTTTATATGTCCCCTACTTTGTTTTGTTTTCCTTTTTTAAAATAATATGAATTTGAATAAAAAGGTTTTTGTTTTTTTTTTTTTTTGGAAAATGGTTAGTGGTCTTTCATTTCCATCTTCCAAGGGACACCCTGATATTATAANCAACATTTGAGTAAACATGATGCAACCTTACACAAACATAGTATATCACAATTTGAGCCAATTATGTTGCAGACCTTGAAGAGGAGCCAAATAGCCTACAATTTCTTTCTTTCCCGACTTCATATGTAGCTGCTGCAAATAGTGCTCTCTTGAATCTCTATTGAGGTTTTTTCCTCTCACTTTACCCCCTGAACCATCCCAGTCATGCCCCATGCTAAGGCTTTTCTTGTACACACCACACCACGCTAGAAGAGATTCCCACACTAGCTTTGAGAAGTGACATTTGAAAAATAAGTGGTTTGCAAATTCTTTCTCCTTTTTACATAAGTAGCAGCAGCTAGCAAGTGGCAGCCCCCTTGCTTTGATGTTATCTTGTGTTGAGAGTTTATTCTTAGCAGCCATCCAGAGGATGATTATGTGCCGAGGCATGCTAATTGGGTCCCAGATTGTTTTACTCCAATAGAAGTGACCATTCCCCTAAACCATCCTAGTCATGCCCCATGCTAAGGCTTTTCTTGTACACTCCACACCAAGCTAAAAGAGATTCCCACACTAGCTTTGAGAACTGACATTTGAAGAATAAGTGGTTTGCAAATTCTTTTTCCTTTTTACGTAAGCAGTAACAGCTAGCAAGTGGCAGCTCCCTTACTTTGATGTTATCTTGTGTTGAGAGTTTATTCTTAGCAGCCATCCAGAAATGATTCTGTGCTGAGGCATGCTAATTGAGTCCCAGATTGTTTTACTCCAGTAGAAGTGACCACTGTGCTATTTGAAAAAATTGTAGGCTTCTTGCACCCTGTATTTACCTCCCTTGCACCAGCCCCTGGGAGTACTCTGAGCTTGTAGCTGGTTTGTGTGCTTCTCCATGAGAAAATTATTGAGTTGCATAATTATGTGACAGAAAACAGAATCATTGGGTCTACTAGAGAGTTTCCAAAAGTTGCCATATCTCAGGTAATACTTGTGCATCCATTTGGACTAGAGAGATGATTCTAAGTGTCCAACCTCCAAAGCCATTTAGTCATGAGTGCTCTATTCCACGAGTGAAGTTCTTTGACATTGAGCACCCCTTCTTCCAAAAGTTTACATATGTCCTTCCAGCTTGTAAAGACTATCCTTTTCCTCTAGCCATTAATGTCCCAAAAGAAGTTTCTGCAGATATTTTCTATACGACTTATAATAACTCCTTTGGGATGAACAAACGATGAACTCCAGAATGATTGAAGATTGAAGATGACTGAATTGATCAACTAGATTTTGCCTGCATATGTGAGGAACCTTGTAGACAAGTGCATGATAAACTTGTGAACCTTGTCAATGAGGGGTTGATAAAGGTTTATGTTGAGGCTAGCTATGGATAAAGCTACTCCAACGTACCTAAAAGGTAACTCCCCTTTAGAGAAGCCAGTGTGAACCAGGATAGCTTCTTTGACAGCTTGATCAATTCCACCAAAATACATACTGGTCCTGTAAGCTTGGTTGTAGTCTTGACATTTGAGCAAAGTGCTGAATACATTCATAGATGCACTGGACAGAGCTGAGGTCCCCTCTATAGAAAAGTAAACGATCATTTGAGAGATTAAGATGATTTAATCCCACTCTACGACATTTAGGATGGTAGTGGAATGTTGAATCATTTCTAAAGGCTTTAAGTTTTTCAGAAAGAAACTCGATACAAATGATAAAAAGGTAAGGGGATATTGGATCCCCTTGCCTCAATCCTCTTTTGCTAGGAAAGAACCCATGAGAAGCTGCATTCACACCTATAGAGAGCATCCTGGTCTGCAAACACACTTTAATTCAGTGAATAAATTCAGGAGAAAAACCAAAATAGTCAAGAACTATTTCCAAGAAAGACCAATCTAAGGAGTTATACGTCTTCTAGATGTCAACTTTCACCATTACTTTTGGGGTAATATGGGCTCTAGTATAGTGCTTTACTAGTTTATGTGCAAGAGTGATATTGTCATGAATACTCCTACCTTTGATGAAACCAGCCTTTTCCTCTCCTACTATGAAGGGCACAACATTCTACATTCGATCTAAGATTATCTTGGTGATAGTTTTATAGAGCACTGAGCAACAGGAGATTGGTCTGAAGCCTTAGACACTCTTTGGTATTTCCTTCTTGGGAATGAGGGTTATGATTGTAGAATTTACTTGCTTGAGGAGCTTCTTGCTTTGAAAGAAGTCTCTGATTGCCACACATATCTCGTCCCACTATAGACCAGGCTTTCTTGAAGAAATAAGATGAGAACCTATCAGGTCTTGGGGATTTATTATCGTCAATATCAAAAATAGCATGCTTATTCTCCTCATCAGAAATAGAAGCAGTTAGAGCATTAGCCATATCAAAGGAGACTGAAGGTCCAACCATCATGTGTGATGTATCAAAAGAAGCTACCGGGGGTGCAGTACCTAACAGAGACTTGTAGTACCCTAGAAAAGCATTAGCCACACTTTGGGGGGAAGTGTGTGTGACACCATTGGTGTCTTGAATAGAGGAGACTCTCACTCTGGCCTTGTTCTCCTTTACTCTAGCATGCAAATAAGCTAAACTTTCATCATTAAGTTGCACCTCTTTGATTTTTTCTCTCTGAGCTAAGGAGCTCAATTTAGCTTTCTTGAGCTTGATGTAGTGAAGTTTGCATTCCTTCTCTTGTTGTAGCATATCCTAATCTTGAGGGGAAAGTTGTATGGCCTTTTGAATCTTATCGAAAGAGGATTTAAGCTATGTTTGGCAAAATTAGCTGTAACTGTGAGTTGTAGTTGTAACTGTTGCTTTAAATCTTGTTTGGTAGCTGAGAGAAAAAAGCAAAAACTGCTGCTTCAAGCTGTAGCTTTTACTCAAAATCTAGTTGTTAAGTGAAAGCTAGTATGAGTAGCTTTTAAAAATCAGCTTTAGTTGTCAAGTGAAAGCTAGCTTTTACTTCAAATCTTGTGTGGTATCTGAGAGTAAAATGAACAAGTTGCAAGCTTCAAGCTTTAGATTTCGGAAACTTTTGGTGCCAAACATAGCCTTAGCATCTCGAACCCTTTTTGATATGTTACTGTAGTTGTGTCTATGTAGAACCTTCAGTTGTTGTTTCACCAGCTTGAGCCTCTACATGATTTCCCACCAGCATCTTTGAACTATTGAGAGGAATTTGTTGTTATCTGCCCAGCAATTCAGTAATTTGAATGGTTTCCTAAGAGGTTCCACCTCCTCATTAATGTGAACCAAAGTGGAGATGTGATTTGAGATTCCAGCTGGAAAAAATTGTCCTTCTAACCTGCATATCTTGAAGGAACCACCTGGGATTAACCATTGCCCTGTCCAACTTGCACCAAACCCTGTCTTGCCCCTCTTAATTGTTTCTCCATGTGAAGAGGCAACCACTAGCTAGAAGATCAGTGAGTGGAAGTGAGGAAGAACAATCCACAAACTCTTGAATATCTTGAATCTATAAAGTGAACTACATTAAAGTCCCCCATAATCAGCCATCGATCACTGATGCTGCTTGCTATATTTGCTAAGTTAGACCACAGAGTTCTTTTCTCCAAGTTATTGCTAGCATAGACTAGACTAAGGAAAAAAATGAAGAGGGCTTCTTCTATACCATACCTCAACACGAATGGCTTGAGCTTCAATCTTGAGAGGTTGCACTTGGACATTAAAATTGTCCCACAATAGCCTGATCCTGCCATTGTGATGTTCTAAGTAGTTACACATTGCTGACAACCTCGTGAATTTGTCAAACAATATTCTATAAGACTTATTTTCCTTTACTCTGGTCTCCAAAAGACCACACACCTCTACTTTATTCAAAAACAAGAAATCCAGCACCTCTTGTTGATTTAGGGGTATATTGAGCTCCCTGATATTCCATGACATGATTATCATTTCAAGGGGGGAGGTGGTGGGGCAACCTCTCGCATTCTCTCATCCTCTTCACCCCAAGAAAGATATGAGTCTCTCACTCTTTCAGAGAGAAAGAAAGAGAATCAAGGGTGAGCTTCTTGCCTCATATTGATCTTCCCTCATCCTTCACCAAATCTAGGATGAAATGCGGTCCTTACTGAAACTGACCTGAATCCTTCTACATCTCTTTTTGAGACTAGTGGAGTATTCTGGTTTGCAACTTGAGGAATACTACCCATTTTGACCACCTCTACAGGTTGAACTGCTACTAGAGGCTTTGGAACAGTTTTTGAGTCATTTTTCCTATTACCAGGATTCTTTTCTCTATACTGAGATTCCTTCTGACCCAACTTATGGCAGAACTGAAAATTGAAGGGTACCAATTCATACTTGACCCATACTTTTAAATGCACGCCATCAAGATTACAGATAGGAATTTCAAGAGGGAGTTCTTTAGAAACATCTACCTCTATAAGCACTCATGCAAAAGAAATCTTCTCCTTTGTGGCGGTCACTCTATCCGCAAACATAGGAACACCAATTTTGCTAGCTAACTTGCTCAGTGCTTTAGCAGACCAAAAGTGTGAATCCAACCCTAGAAGATTGACCCACATTGGAACCTTATAAACTTCCTCATTCTCCATACAAAAAGAAGGGGACCATGGTTTAAGCAAGAAAGCTTTCCCACTAATGGTCCAGGGTCGTTTCCTGAGCACCAAATCACAATCCTATTGGGATTGAAATCTCAAAAACACCCAGCCTCTGTCATAACCCAAACTCACTAATACTCCACTTAGTAAAAGATTCCGAGAAAAACGAAGGAGCTATCAATGAATTTGGCGCGGTGACCACCACACTTAATCCGAAAGTCAACCGCACATGCTAATTTAAAGACGTGACACAATTACTAAAATAAATCATCTTGTCTAATTAATGAGATTAAACGCAATCCATAAATAAACTAAAAGTAAATAATACAAACGGCCCAAAACATGGCCACTAAACTCATAATCCAAATAAGCCAACTAGGTGAACTCTCATCCTAGCGCAGAGCGGAAGCTCATCATACCTTGATCAACCTGGAATAACAACATTCCAGCCACATAGGGAAAACAAAAATACAAAAAATCAGTACAAACTGAGCAAGGCATCCTAACTCCTTAAAATATATAAATCACACTCCAAAGAGGTTTTGTTGAATTTGAAAAATTCATTTTAATGATTGCATTGAGATAATCATTACTAATTTCATCATGCTATATATAGAAGTCATGTGAATCCAAGTAAAATATTTCATGTTATACAACTTTGACAATCAATTAAAAAAGCATACTACATCATGCAATTGATTATCTAAACATGCCATAATTTATTAAGCATATAATCTTATACTATTCAATTAATTAGAAAACATGGCATAACAACTATAGATCATGCATCGGATTTATAAGAGAGAAGACATGTGCAAAATATTAGAATACGCTCCTAAACAAAGGTAAGTTGCTAGCACAGTAGTTCTAATTTGATCACTCAGGATTTACTAAATAAAAGAAATATACTCTAATCAGTAAAGGAATTATAATTCACTAATTGAGAAAGGAAACATAATTGAATTTCCTAAAAATAATAATTCTAAAAATATAAAAGAACTTCCGAAATATATAAGCTATGAAAATCATATTTGAAAATAGAAAATAGTATCTTTCCATAAATTAGGATTGGAAACTTTCCTAAAACGAACTTAATAGAATAAGGAAATAAAACCATTCCTAAAATAAATTAGGAGAGTTTATAAAAATATAATCTTTTGAATTTGGAATATTTTGACTTCCAAATTCGGGTTGGCCAATTAGAAAAATTTAACTCTCCTAGATCATTCTTTAAGAACTTCCCAATTTTGCACCGATTGACCCAAAACACTACTTTTGAAATAATTAATATTCTGAGAATTAAATAAATATTTCCAGATTATATAAAACATAAAAATCAAAACTTTATAACTTTCTTTATTAATTTTCAAAAATTCAAATAAAACGATTTTCATAGAAACAAAATAAAACAAGTTAATAAAACAAAAACCCTAACTTAAGTCCCAAGTCACATCACCCACATCACCAATCACCACCACCGGCCACGGCTGGCCGGCGGTTGCTGCGGGACGAAAAGAGAGCGAGAGGGTGAGGGACGAGAGAGATAAGCGAGAAAAAGCATGGGTGGTGCCACCGGTTCTGACCGGCCATCCCTATCGCCGGCCCACCATACTCGTCGATCGGCAACTGTGCGGGTCAGGCTGCCAGCGCTCAGCCTCAATAGAGAGCGAAGAGAAAGAGAGAAAAAGAGAAAGCAGGAGGAGATGGAGAAAAGGGAAGTGACCATGGCCTCTGGGCCAGCCACCCTTGCCACCGTCACGCTATCATCACGGCCAAGGGGTCAGAGCCTAGCGAGCGGTGGTCCCATCAACGGTGCCACGCGAAAGGGAAAGAGAATAAGAAAGAGAGAAGAAAGAGAAGAAGAGGAGGGTGGTGCACGGCTTGGCCGGCCACCTCCTTGGCCATGCATGGTCGAGCAACTCAGCTTGGGAGAGGGGAGAAAAATTCTATGGAGAGAAAGTGAAATACCTAGAGAGAAGGTAGAGGGAATTGTAAAGAGGAGAATTGATCCCATGGGGTCCTTATATGGGCATTGGGGTTGACTAGGGCTTGCTAGTTGACCTAAGCCCAATCCTATGGCCCACTTCTCTCTAGTCCAATACTCATCCCAAGAGAATCGGGTTTTCTAGCCCTATTGAATACAACAAGAACTAACGCCTTTTGATCCAATAATAAAATGATTAAAACGATTTAATTTCTATTTAAATCCTCTGAATTAAATAAACGATATAATTCTCAATTTCTTTAGAGAATTAATTGTGAGAATTCAATATTTATTATCAAATTTCATAAATCAAATAATTTAAATAATCGTTAAAAGGAAATCATTGTATAATCAAACGATAATAATTTCAAATAATCCTTTGAAATAATGATAAATAATAGAGAAATATTTGGGGTATCACATCTCACCCCCCTTAAAAGAAGTTTCACCTGGAAACTTATGGGCATGTGCTTTTGAAGCAAAAAAATTTCACTCATGAGAAGGGTAGATGGGAATAATTCATTTGAGAAAACATCCTAGTGTCAAGGATCTACGTGTATTCTAGCTACCGAAGCATGAACACTAAGTTATGTGTACTACGAGACACATAACTAATCATATATGTAGTGAATAAGGGTATGGTAAAAGCGGTTATGACACCCTACCCCCTTAAAAGACAGTTTTGACCTCAAAACTTAGACAACTCAGTTCCTTCGGCAAATAGCTCGGGGTACTTGTTACGCATCAGGTCTTTTGCTTCCCATGTGACTCCCTCAACCCCGTGGTAAGACCAAAGGACCTTAATGATTGGAAATGACTTATTCCTGGTGGTCTGCTCTTTCATGTCTAAAATCTTCACAGGTCGCTCCTCATAAGAAAGGTTGTTGTCGAGCTCAATCAGTTTTGGAGTTAGAACATGTGACGGATCTGGTACGTATCGACGAAGTTGAGAAACATGGAATACGTTATGCACTTTTTCCAATTCAGTTGGTAGTGCTAATTGATAAGCAACCTCACCAAATTCTTTTCGTAACCTCATACGGTCCAATATACTTAGGGCTCAGCTTTCCCTTCTTTCAAAATCTCATGACGCCTCTTGTCGGTGAGACTTTTAGTAACACCTTGTCACCCCCATTAAACTCCTCAAATCTCCACCTTTGTAAGCATAGGCCTGGTGACGGTCTTGGGCACTTCTCATCTTTTCCTGAATGAGTTTGACCATATTGATGGTTTCCTGGATCTCTTCTGGACCCAATGTCGCTATCTCGCTGATGTTATTCCTTTCTAGAATGGGAATTTAATTGACTTGTGTTTGAAGAGGATTTAAATAACTTGTGTTTGATCATGGAGAATACATGTTTTTACTCAAAACAAGACCCTATGATTCGAGGGCGAACCTTTTCAAGAATGGGAATTTGATGTGGGAGCATTAGGCCAAGGAACAATTGATTCCTCAAACTAAACTTGAACACTTTGTCAATTAGATGTCCTAAAAATTGCTTGACGTGCTACTTGGATGTGCGAATACTCATTTAGATAGTTAACTATCTATCTTTATTCCTTTTCTAGTTTCATTTAGATCAAAATAGAATCAATCAGTTATGTAATAGTTTCCTATTGCGTTTAGTTCCCTATTGTTTGTTGAATTCTTACTGTTGTTTTGCCTCTAATAAGGGGTTGATGTGCTTGAAATGTAGAAATTTAGTTAGTGAAGTTATTCAATTTTTAACTCTCGAACACGAGTTTGAAACCCCTCGTTAAGCATAGGATAAGGTTGGTGACACCATAAAACTTTAATTTGAATTGGATGGCATTGCCTTTAAGACTCGTAGGGTGTGTTTAGTTTCTTTTTATGTCTTTTTTTTATTGTTTTGTTCCTCAAATAAGAGCCCAAAAAGAGTAATATCGTTTTGTTCCTCAAATAAAACCCAAAAGAATGTCTTTTTGTTTCCTTTCAACTTCCTCAAAATGATCGACTAATTTACTCAAGTTTCAACCATGTGTGTTAAATTATGCATCTAACCCAGATGTGTATCTTATTACCATTACCCACACACCAACACATACATTTCTTCACAACCCATTTTTCCTTGCAAATTTCCTGCCATGAGTAACTCGGATTACTACCTAATGGTATAGTATTACTACCTAATGGTATAGTATCTTGATTTTAGAATTTCTCTCGGTAAAACCATCACCTTCGTTCATCAATTGTCATGCTTGTTTTGCATGAAGAGCTCCAAACATATTCATGATTCGAGACCAAGTTCTCCCTCTTTTTTTTGCCTTACATAAATTTACCAATGAAATCTAATGAATATTATTTATTTATTTATTTTTTGTAACTTCAAAAAAACTATCCTACCATCCACACACCACGTCTAAAAACTCGTTGATAGTTTGAAAACACTCACCAAATAGGTATCACCGCTTTATCAATACTTTCGTACTCGCTTTAGATGATAACAAGTCTTTACAACCTTAAATTTTAACACAAAATTTTTCTTTTAGAGAATTGCAAGACTCTTTTTAACCTCCTCACCAAAGTGAGTAAGCCAAGGTACCGATCATGACCATCAACTTCCTCAGTTCTCAAAAATTGGTCAATATCATCTCAACCTCTTTGAGAGATCCCTTTGCTAAACGTTACTTTCAATTTTTCCCAACTAATTTTTTGATGCTAGGCTCCCTTATAAGTAGCAAAATAGAGTTGCATTGGTTCAAATCCAATGTCAAAGAAGAAGTACCTAAGCAAATTGAAGAGAGCAGTACTAATGGCTACCATCTATGAACTTGGGCGTGAGAGAAATTGCACAGTCTTTGGGAAAAGTAGTAGATCATCACAACATATTTTGATACTACATTAAAGTGTATGAGAAGTGGAGTTGTGTTTTGCTGTTTTTCGTTATTTTGCTTGTAAAACATACTGCTCTTTGTAGTCGATATTCATTTATTGTAAAAGTTGTGTGATTACCTTGATCACCCATGAACATTGTTCACCCTTTTACATCGGGGGTGATTGGCATCCTTTGCAAGATGGCATACAAATTAACCATTTTCCAAAAGTAACCAAAACAACATGGATAGTTGCGGCTTCTTTGAGTAGCCTTAAATAACAACAAACTATCATCCGTAAAAAGTAAATGTGCATGAGACGAGGCATTAGTGCATATACGCACATCATGAATTGACCCCTCCTCTTATACCCTTCTAGTTTTTAAAAGTGCCTCTACACAAAGGATAAACAAATACGAGGATATTGGATCCCCTTGTCGAATACCCCATACTAGTTAGGTTATGTTCTCTTCACCTTATTTTAGCTTATATTCAGTTCAGTTCAGTTCAGTTCAGTGCTAATCAGATCAGTTCAGTTCAGTGCATATTATTATTATTATTATTATTATTATTATTATTATTATTATTATTATTATTATTATTATTATTATTAGACCTATTAAACGGCTCATGCGTATGTGGTTTTACCTTACTATAACTATATTA
>BSSO01007859.1:0-10622 GCA_030267885.1 Mesembryanthemum crystallinum | reverse complement strand
TTCCCGTCACAGTAAATTTAACCATGAGCACTGTACTTAATCGAGCATTGTCTAGGTGTCTGATCATTACTAAAGCACCACTTCAAACCATTTCGAAAACCTCAAGTTGGATGAAATCCGAAAATCAACTAGCGTTCATCCTCTTTCTGAACCAGCTAATAGAGAGGAGTCCAATGATAATGTCAACCAGTACCACAAACCAAAAGGCGAGGTTCAAGTTACATTGTTGAGGCGCTGGTAAACATCATGATGATACAGGAAAATGTTCCTAATCTATAGACCACAAGTAACACTAACTCTCATCCCTCACTCATAGACATAGTTATTGGTCCATCTCAGAATCTGTTTTGTCAACTTCACCATCTTCAGAATAAAACAAAGAATAAGAGAATCCAATTTGCAATTGACAATGATCACTTGAAGCGGTCAATATACTCAGCTAAAACAGCATCAAAAACACCAAAACAAAATAACTAGCTTGATCCTATGAAACCAAAAACTTAACCCAAAATTACAAATTCCCTACAATTCTCATATCAATACCAAATCATTGGCACCAATATCTGTGACAAAGCATCTTGTGTCGTTTCTTGATTTGAACCCACAAAACCCAGAAACAGAAATTTTCAAATTTGATTCAAAGTGCAGCTATTGCACCAACAAACACAAAATGGATCAAATAACCGAAAAGGGCAATGTTGTTTCAATACTGGGTGTTGACAATTGCAACCAAAAATGCGCAAAGTTCAATCTTTATTTATTTTTTTTGGTGGGAAATTGAAGGAGGCTAACCTGGGGTGGGAGAAGCATAATCGAGAGCTAAGAAGCCACAGCAACCTCTGGATGCGACCGTGTGAATGTGAGAGTGAGAGGGTGTGATGAGAGAAGCTAAGCCGTGTCCGTACACTACCAGTCCTCTGCTTGGTTTGTCCGCCATTTTTGCTGTCTACCCAAGAGAGAGAGAGAGAGAGAGAGATGGAAGGGGAAAAGAAGGGAAACCGAGAAAAGTAAAGAGACTGCGTAGGAATATTAGTGCAGGGAATCAAAAATGTTCGTGTTTAGCACTGTCTTCCCATCTTAATGTTTACTTGTAAAGAAACTGAGAGGGTAGTTGTTTCAAATATGGCATTTCATGGTTTAGTTTAGTTTCATAGGAGTACAACTTATTTGAATCTTTTCACTTTAATTTATCTAGATAAGTTTTTAGTTTAGATCAAATCAATTCATTTCAGTTCCGTTCTTACAAGTTTACAACCTACTTTTTCTCTCAAATATTACTATTCATTGAGTTCAATCTGGTCATACTAATTTGAAATGAATGTCTTTTTTTCCCACTTATTATTGGTCATTCAATCCTATCGAATTTACTTTGATTCACATTTTTTTAGTTGAAATGAACACATCCTATAATATTATGTTTGGCCTCACTTCAATTTCACTCTCTCATATACACCCACCCATTTAAAAATCCCTTTTTAGGCCTTCATTTGCCAAGCGACCGTTAGGGCTGTAAATGAGCCGAGCATAACTGAGTATCGGTGTGCCCGTACTCGGCTCGCTTATTAAAAGAGTATCAAATTGGTGCTCGTGCTCAGCTCGTTTATTATCGAGCGAGCTTTGATCGAGTTTGCTCCAAGTTGCTCTCATGTAGACCAGTTTTTCGAGTATTTGGGTAGGGTACGTAAACGAATAATGTAGAGCTTGTACTCGACTCGTTTATCAAAAGAGGATCAAATTGGTGCTCGTGCTCGTCTCGTTTATTATTGGACGAGTTTTGACCAAGGTTTGACCGAGTATGTTTGCGAACCGCTCACGAGTGTATCGGCTCATTTACATAGCGACCGTGTTTGTCTCCTATAGGAGCTGGTGTAATGGTCGTCAAGGATTACTCGTACAAGGAAGAAGCTAAATACAAGGAAGAAGCTACAAAACAATAGTTTCCTGTCATTGTTGGCTCCAGTTGATTTGCTGATCCTGCTTGTGCAACAAATCATTAAAATCAATGCCAAAACATCACCACAGCCAAGTTTTTCATTCTGAAGCAACCAACTTTGCATTATAATTGGACTGACAATGACATATACACAAGCAAAACTAGGTATAACTTGAATAGTTTGATACATAGGATGTTAATATGCCCACAGTTGCAGACCTTTAAGTTGTCCTAAATGTAATGGTTATTGGATATGTGCAGACACACACCTTGCAAAACTTTAAGAACAGAAGAGTACTGAAGTTGCAAATACTTTTCTGCATAAGAATCAGAAAAGAAGCTTGCAGGTCATTGTTATGTCAAAATGCAGGTCTTTCTTCCATGACCATTATGAATCATCGACACAAGCCTCAACCTTCGACTTTGTTTTCTTCTTGGATTTTAGCTTATTTGTCCCACTGCTTTTCTTAAGAGACCTTTCTCCTCTTTACTGGGAGCACATCATATTCAGTTTCAGGCTGCTGCTCATTGAAATCTTGAACCTCATTTTGTGGTCGATCTGTGGCAGTTATTGTGGTTTCTGCTCAAAGATAAGCCACTGCCACCAAGGAAGAGTTATTATACCATTAACATTCATAGAAATCAACAGTGCGAAGGCTTGCATCAACAGGGGGAGAGAGGACGGGGAAGAAGAAAAATAGAAATGGAGAAGGGGAGAAGTCCTGTAAGCTGTATGACTGAATTTTATATGTTTATCATCTCAGTTCTTTATACATAACCACATTATTTTAAATCTGAAACATAATCAAAATGTAACTAAAACAATCTATACATAATACATTGACCCAGTCACTCATGATAATCTATAATGAGAATACCACCACAAAGCCTAAAGCCATATCCATTATCATTTCTCAACGAAAATATATGCAATAAACTATCAAAAACAGAAATTGAAAATATATGTAACATCTTGTAAGTGCAGCATCTTCTTCCAAATCTATAAATTCGCAAACCAAAACAATCCCTTGATTTCTCTATATATGGTGAACAAAAGGTGGAGTACTGACACATGGAGACTTCACAACTTTATTTCAAATAAGCAAAGGAAGCCAACCTTGAACATCACCTCAAATTATCAATTATGCCTAACACTCTCTTCCACCCGTGTAACTGCATCCATGAGCACGTCAACTGCCCAGTCTTTCAAATCCTCCTGCACAAAAGAATAGGATTTTTGCTTACAGAACTATCACCGAAACATTCAAAATTTCCTTTCCTATCAATTATTATCATGCAACTTCACCCACTAAAAGTAATACTATTTCACAAAATGTATCAAGTGACACAGTATAATAGCAAAGCAGTTAAAAGGATAGCATGATTCACCTTTTTCACCGCCTCTCCTGTCCTTATTTGTGCATTTGGGCGAGCAAGCTTAGACTCAAAAGGTGTCCTAGGCCTTATTTCGCGAATTTCTTCCCACTCTTCACGAGTGAGCATCCTAACAGTTCCTTGACCAGGAGGAGCATTCTGTATCTTGCGCTCAATCAATTCTTGAGATCTTGACTCGTCATACTGCCAGCAAACCAAAACATTAACAAAATTTAGAAGTGTTTGTCAAATCATTGAACCTGGCACCTACAAATCTACAATAAAAGAAATAGGTAAAAGGGACATATCTAGTCGCAATGCTCATATTAGACACTGGATTCTCATTATGAAGCATTAATTCTCAGCACTAGTATATCTTAGTGATTGCCAAGAGATGTACAAATGGAGGAAGAAAAAAAAAAAAGGTCTGGCACATCTGTAACAGCTTCTTTAAGACCCTCAATAAATTTCTACATCTTCTCATAGGTGAGAAAGAAATTTTTAAAAACCCCCAAATGACAAATCTGGTATATTTTGCGAGCCATGAGCGACAACTTGGTATTTTTTTTAAAGCTCCCACGACATCATGGTATATTGTAAAACTCAGGCGACATCATGGCATAAATTGTGAACCTCCGATTATATCTTGGTATAAAAGTTGATATAAAATGTCACATAGATCCAAAAACTCGAAATCGTCGGCGTGTTATAAAATTTTAATACCACAAATGACCGAAGTGGTATTTTTGTAAACCATCAACGACAAGTTGATATTATATTTTTACTATTTTGGTGATTTTCTAAGCTTCATATTCTACCACTCGAGTGCACAAACATCGCCATAGGGCTGTCAATGGGTCGGATTCGGGACAGGTGAAACATCACCTGCATCCAACTGAAAGACTCACCCACTCCATCCATTCACACGTCACCCATGAAATCCATCACCCGCATTCAATCCACCCATCATCCGTGGGTGAAGCGTGTGGCTAAAGGGTAAAGCTTGCTTGTCAATATATTCTCCAAAAAGCAATGGGTTCCATTATTACAGTAATGATAATCAAAAGCCTAAATTTTTCCCCCATTTCCTCCACTAGTCACTTCACACATCACAACACTCATAACACCCAGACCCTTCAGCTCATTTCAATCACTGATCCTAGAAAATCAAACAACAAAACAAAAACCCAAATTTTCAAAGATGAAGCTACACAAACTGCTTAGATTCCAAGTTACACTGAACTATGCTCCAGAATACTGATTCAAAATCAAAACCACAAACTACTCAGAAAAGTATAAAGGTTAGAGAGGAATGGAATGATTTTTGTCCGCATTTAAAAATGGCTGAGTAATCCCATTTACAAGTAAGAGAGTGAAAGTGAGAATGAGTTGAAGCGCAAGGGGCGGTCGGAGAGCTATAACGGGAGGAGAAGAGTGAATGAGTTACAGAGTTAAGGAGCTACAGTGAATGAGTATGGCAATCACATTTACAAGTGAGAGAGTAAGATAGAGACTGAGTTACGGTGCAAGGGGGGTGTTTGGGAGCTATAACTGTAAAAAAAGAGAAAAGAATGAGTTACTGAGTTGCAAAGCTAAAATATGTTGGTGAAAGATTGTATCTTGAGGTAGTGTCATGATATGGTAACGAGTAGTATCATTCTCTTAAGAAAACCACGTGTTAAACTAAGTTAAAACGAACCATTTAAAAAGCACTTGACAGAAAAATGGGATTCGAGATCATAGTGCACACGACGATGTCTACTGGATTCCAAGAAAATAATTGGACACCAGATAGATTTTACTTGAGTGCATGGACACCATGTACAACTTCCCCTTTTGTGTGAATATTGCCTAATGCTGCATTCTAGTATGTTCCATTTGTGCACCCTAGGCTAGATCCTGGGTAGTAGTTTGTGCATCTTTGCACACTACCACAGTGCATCTTTGTGTTTGGAGGGAGGCCTTTTGTCACATACACCTACCTTGTCTAGTGTCTGCACTCTGCAATTGTTTAGTGTTTGAGCATAAGACGGAACTTAGAGGAGTCTGCTGCCTAGACTTCCAAAAGTATCAAGTCCAAAATCAAATGTACAGTAGCAGCTTCTCTTAACCAGTGGTCTTCTAAGACCATTTTAACAAGTTCCACAAACACATTAGTGTGCCTGGTTGAAAATTGATGATACTTAGTTATTCTTTTGCAAACAAAAACGTATAAGAAGAAGAGATTACCATCATGAGAAGTTTCGCGAAAAGAGCAACACCAACAGCTGTAAGCATCATCGGCATGCTGACCGTGTCTAGAAATGACTTGGACTCGGGAACTTCCACAAAAAGTTCATTTCTTTTTGTGTTCCTCGTCTTTCTCTTTTTCTCTAGCTCAACAACCTTTCTCTTCAAGCTTTCACTTGGCCTGTCATGGGATATTGTATGCAAACCTCTGCTTCTCCATAATAGAAACAAAGTTTGGCGAACATTCTGCATGATGGAAGATGAGGAAATTGGGTCTTGCTCTTCAAAAAAAATAATCCCCTTCTGAAAAAATCAAAACTTATGTTTGAGTATAGGAAAAACAATTGCTAGTGTATATTTTCAAACCAGTAGAAATAGAGGATAATTGACACAATGAAACTCAAAATTAACCCTTCTATTCTAGAAAAGGAAGCATCCGTGGTCAAATTCAAACTCACAATGAAAACATCAAGACCCTTTTACCTATACATCAGATTCATCAACTGCAAGAGATAATTTAGAAACTAAAGTAAATTTCAACAGCAATATCCTAATTTTGCATTCACAGGACATATTTACCCTAAATACTCTATTTAAGGCCAAATTTCCCAATAACACATCGATACCCAATTCTCATCGTAGGCACAAACTGAGAGCCATACCTTCTCAACAATAACAATCTGATATCTCTGCTAAACAAGTTTGCACAAAAGAGCTCTTTTAACAGGCAGGGGGAACTAAAATGGCATTAACAAAGTCCAAATCAAACTTTCAGGCAAAACCTCATGTTTACATCAACCTTTCTCACAACAAATAAGATTGAAATAAACTCAACAGAGATGCAGATTACACCACATAATTG
The DNA here is from genome assembly GCA_030267885.1 of Mesembryanthemum crystallinum. Classification (NCBI taxonomy): domain Eukaryota; kingdom Viridiplantae; phylum Streptophyta; class Magnoliopsida; order Caryophyllales; family Aizoaceae; genus Mesembryanthemum; species Mesembryanthemum crystallinum. Next base: position 4,224 of record BSSO01007859.1, on the reverse strand, counting down.
ACCCAAAAAGAATGACAAACAATTAAAAAAAAAAATATGAACAAATCATTCAAAAGTTTTAAAAGTCCCTTCTTTGATTCATTGTCTGTTGGTGGTTTTAGGCATCAGTAAAGACAATTCAACGCTTAAGAGCCCCAACATTACATACAGAGGATTTGAACTTTGAATCAACAACAAAGCATCAATCAAACACAAAATTGCAATTGAATTGAAGAGGAGAAAAGGGTGGAATAAACCCTAACCTGATAATTTGCGCTATCCCAACAGTCAGGGTCGCCGGCAAAGGAATTGCTGTCGACGGTGGCAGCACTGCAACAGTGAGGTGAGAATCTGAGATTGTGCGAGAGGGGTGAGATAGAGCCTGAGATTGCGAGGGCTGATACTGTAGTGGTAGACTAGGGGGAAATCAAAGAGGTAGCCTGGCCATTCGGACCAACAGGTTAGGTTCGGATCGAATTATCGCTCAACTTTGGGTCAATGGTTAAACATGTCAAAAGTTATATCAACTGATAAGAAACTTATGCCAAATTTTAGAAACGGAGGAGTTTGGGTCGGGTTGGTTTGGATGTCTCTTAATAATTTTCGGTTGCGTTCGGATCGGGTCAGTATTGTCATGTATGTATGGTTAGAGGTGTTATCGCGTTTTTAAATGATATATCATAATAGCCGATGGAATCCTCGTCCATTGCATGTATAGAGAGCGGTCGTCTATAACCTTTTTATAATAAAACAGAAGAGAGAAATCTTCAAACACGACGGTTAGTTGTGAAGAGCTTCATCAATAACCCTATACATAATGGTTGCTACATGACACGTTTTGTACTAATGTATTTAGACAGTGTATGTAGAATTTGGATTACATTCCCTTTGATAAGCATCAAATTGGTCTAAGAAGTTTAATGAAGTGTATATTGGATATATAAAGGGATGATCCAATCAACATTAGTGGGGATAGTTTAGTCTTTTTATCACGCAAACTGAACGGTAATAAAAGTTTATCATGGGACACCCTAAAAGGAAAGTGGAACGTCTATTTGGGGCGACGGAGATACACCAAAAGACTTGTTTTTAAGTAATTTTCGTGATCTTTCTAATCGTATGGAAATTTTCATTTTTTTTAAGAGTAGAACAAAAGTTATACGTATAGCAGTTTATAATCTAATTATCTCAAATAGTTCATATGAAAGTAGAATTATGATATTTTGTCTTAACTGAATCTCTATTTATTATTATTTGTTTTATATAAAATCATTTTTCAAAAAATACTCATTTCATTTGTGTATATATATATCAGGTTGTACTAGTCTTTGTATCTCCAAATGATCAAACAACACTACTAGACTTTTTGGTAACTAGTCGGCATGGATGGGGTTCAAAGATGGCAAAGGAAATGAGCTTGTCGAGCTAGTGATTGAAACATATTAACGGCTATGTGCACCTTATATCGAGATGTAGTGACCTACAATCAACATAGTCCACCTATTATTGATTATCGACTATCTCGATTTCGATGCCCAAACTTGGTACGAAACATGTTTACCGCGAGGCAAACATATGTGCTGATAGATAGTCTATACATTGGCGTTGGCCGTTGGGAGATCCATTTGGTGAGCATTTTATTGCTTCGAGTTTGTAGGTCCTATATAATCACATGCTTTTCAAGACACGCAAAGTGTCCCAGTGACTCATCTATACCTACGTAATCAGGGTCCAGTCAGCTAACTCGGGTAACCAAATTCATTTTAAAAAAAAAATGAATTAAAAACATATAAAGAGAGGACCCACACGGTTATTGCATGAGCAAAGGCATTGTTTGAAGTGGGAAGTGGTGGTCAAAAGCATCGTCCAAAACTCCACTAGTAGCCAGAGTTAGTACTCTGAGGTGAACATTTTGTTGCATAAAGAGAGGTCCCATCCCAGATCCCATGCATCATTATCTTTCTACGCGTTTCGGTGCCAACTGCCCCAACCCCAACCCCAACCCAAGTCCTTTCGATTCTCAACTTGCCAAATACTAGATTCTTACTCCCTATGTAGTAAAACAATTACTCCATCCGTTCTACAGACAGGGTGATACTTGGTTACATGTGAGTTACGAAAAACCAAGCGTCATCTTCTTTAGAGAACGGAGGGAGTATAATGGATTGGACCCAAAAAAAAAAAAAAAAAAAAAGGGGTTGCACCAAAGGAATAAAATAAAATAAAATAAAAAAGATTGTGGTGCCAACATTTACTGTTTGATGAAAAAATCAAATAGATATACCTAATTAATTAGATTGAAATATCGCTAATCTTAAGGAAAAACAATTGAAACATCTACCTCGATCACTAATGGAGTACTAATTTACCACATACCGCTCAGTTTGTTTGGCATCTTATTACCTATCACACAAGTAAGGGCATGTTCTTTTCAATTGAAACTGACTGAACTGAACTTATTATAACTGAATTGAACTGAACTAAACTTATTAAACTGAACTGAACTTATTAAAACTGAACTGAACTTATTAAAACTGAACTGAACTGAATGAATAGTAATCTGTGAGATAAAAAGTAAGTTGCAGGAAATGAACTGAACTTATTGTGACTGAACTGAACTGAACTTATTGCTACTAAACTGAATTGAACTGAACTTATTGTGAATGAACTGAACTGAAACTTATCAAAATAAGTTGAAAAGAACATGCCCTAAGCTAGTTAGATTTGATTAGAAACCTCCAATATAGAGGGGGCGACAATTAGCTAAATTTATTAGAGAGAAATGCAGTAATTTTCAATCGTCATGCTAAAAAAATCGCACTACTCCTTAGGGGTGTATTTCCAGTTGAATCAAGCACCAGAATTATTATGCTCAACTAAGCCGCTAGCTGTTTCTTCAGACATGCATGACTCTTATTGTATTTGGCTTGCCTTATTTAATTTCAAGCTTTTTATTACAAATGTTTTCAATTTTCCAATCAAGTTGTATCTTGAGTACTAAGTACTAATTTATAAAAAGATAAAATTAGTTTTCGGATTTTAAGAGTTGAATAAAGCATTAATATTAAAAAAAAAAAAAAAAAGGTGAAAAGTCAGAATAAGCTTAGACTCAATTCACATGACTGTCAATTTCGAGTTTTGGTCAAGTTGAACTTGAGCCAAGCTTTAACCGAACCAAGCACAAGTTTTCACTATCAATCAACTCAACTCATACATCTCTACTTATAACCGTTATTTTACAATTCTCATTCGGTTAAAGGAAAACCTATTATGATAGTACAAAATAGAGATTGATGAAAAGAAAAGATGAGTTTTATTAAGTACGTGTAACAGTGTGAACCAATTGAAAAGTAATATATACTCCTACTTAACAGTAGTGGGTTAATCGTCCTATTGGCATATTGGCAATATATTTTAGGATAAAATCTTGCTATCTATCATGTTTAGTGGGTAAATTTATTTTTGAAGAAGGTCTAGCTAGTTGATTTTATCGTTTTCATACTTTAGGTCTAGTTACAAAACTTATTTTTTCTATTTTTCAAATATTACTGTTTATTTTTCAAATCAACTTAACACCATCTTTAAAATGAACAAAACCTGACTAATACATTGATTATCTAACAAATAATAATTGAGTTCACTAGTTGCATGACAATTGTGTGCACCGGTTGCATGGCATATTTAATTATTAATTACTGCAACAAGATAGAAGTAATGTAAAAGAAAAAGAAAACTGCATAATAATACAAGTTGTGATGTCATTTGTTTTAGTTACATTATTTTACAGTATTATTCAATAATTACATGTTATTAACAAGTGCACAATATACCTTTCCTTGAGTAAATTTGTGACATACTCATCGTATTATTATTAGATATATTAATACCCCTCCTAATCCCCTTTTTGGCACTATCCCAACTAATGTCTAATTAAGGTCTAATATTTAATTTTATTTTTTTTTTGGTCTGACGACAGGTTCAGACTAACTATTTGGGCCAAAACTAATCCTGTTCGTACCAGATTAGCCCACAAAAGAATAAAGTGCTCCCAATAAGCAGTTTCTCCATTCACAAGATTCGAACCCTTGACCTTGATAAAGTCTATATTTCAAGAGAACTAGAGAAATATAATACTCTAGGGGCTCGCTTGGATTGGGGGGAATAATTAAGGGGGTAATGGAAAAAATTAAAGGGCAAAAGTGGAGGTTGGAGGTGGTGGTGGGGAAAAGATTATGGTGGTGGAAG
>BSSO01007858.1:0-10623 GCA_030267885.1 Mesembryanthemum crystallinum | reverse complement strand
AGAGAGAGTAGGCAAGTGGGTGAGGATAATTTTGTAACTTTATTGTAAAAAATACACCAAAAAAGGAAATGTAACCTTCATTTGGTGACAAATTAAAATGGCAAATGTAACTTTCATTTAGGGACGGAGGGAGTACCTTTCTTTTATTTTAAATAAAATAAAATAACCTGATGATAAAAAGTGAAATACCATGCAGATATTTCTTGATTATCTATCCATTATATCTAGCAACTCAGATTTTATCAGTTGTCCCATTTGTCAAAAGAGACTCTTCCAATTGTGCTTGACATGCTCATTGTGAGGGAGAGTCCTGTGGATATCCTGTTTTATAAAATAAATGCATAGGATCAGCTCTCCTTTTATGAAGTTGTATGTCTCAATTACAGTTTCAAATATATTACTATTCTCACAACGTATTACAGGTTAGATCTACGCTCTGATGCACAGAGATACAGACAACCCCCCCCTTCCCCCCAACCAAATGTTTTTGTTATGACTTGTAACCGTTACGTAAACTTTTGCAGGAAGCGGAGGCAATCCTGGAGGAGTTGAGTCCGACTCCTGTGCAACTCTTGGGGATTGGTGTGGTAAGATGAGTTGATCTATACTAGCAAAAACCATATGAGATACACTTCATTTAACTTTTTTTTAGTTTACATTTCTGGAGCAAAAAAGAATTAATGTGGATCTCAATTTGGAAAAGTTCACTTATTGTAGATTATTTGCATCTCTAATTGGTACTTGTTTCAATGCAGGGCTCGGTTGCTGCATTGTATGCATTAGTAGGTATGTTGCCACTGCTTTTCTCAATTAAACATATAAATATTGACGGGTTTCCCATGGTGCACATGGAAATGCAACCTTTTGCCCTTGCTCACAACTAAAGTCAAAGTTATGGTAGCAATGATTGAGTAATCTCTTTTAGACTAGAGTAGTTAAAAGGATTGTTGACCAAGTGTTCAGTAATTTTATCACTTTGCTTATTCAGAAAGTGTTTATTGCAAGTCATTTACTTTGTTGACGATTTACTCCCACTAGAAATTAAAATAAGCTCATAAGTGTTTTAGGTTGTTTAGTTCCCATTTCATAATATGCTAGAGAGTAGAGTTGATAATTTCAGTTGGTGCCTTGAATGCATATTGTTTCAGTGGTTAATGACAATTATTGCTCAAGATTAACTGATACTTCAAATGATATTAACAAGGTTAGTGGTAAAATAGTTCTAGCTTAAACTTTTTTTTTTTCTTTTTCTTTTGTCCTCTTGTTTTTGATAAGGTGGTGTGCCCCTGCCCAGCCCTTGTTATGAATTTATCCACACAGTCTGAAATGTTTCCCCACTCCCCCCTAATAACCCAGACCTGAAGACATGTCTGTAGACTACCCCCTCTCCCCTGGTTACCCTTCACAAGGATAGACGGGACTTCCCAGGTTTGAATATGGGAAGTGTTGCTAGCAGGTGAGTAAGGCAGATGAATGGTGGTTAAGTTCTAGCCCACACATGAGCAGACAACAATTTTACTATTTGTTAAGTGGTAGGTCGTTCCAAAAATGGAGCAAAAAACCATTTGCCATTTCATGCAAAAGTTGCAGATAGATCTTCATCTTCTTATCTCTGCTTTCCCAAACATATTTGATAAATGGAAATTGTTATTAGTTTTATATGCATTTTATTAACTGGATATTACATGTTTCCAGAGTGGGAGAAAACTCTACAACTCATTGGTGTTATTGGCATTGGTCAGGTATAAATTTCTTCATCTCAGGACAAGGAAAATGGAAATATAATACCATCATACTGTACCTTCTAATTGATAGTGATCCTAAATGGTTTAAAAGTTAAAAATGCATGTGAGACATGATCTTGAGTCCTTCTCATTATTCAGGAAAATTGAATTCTACAAGTTTGTGAGCTTGTTCTGTGTTTACATAGGTGATTCATGTAATTGTTAGTCCTCACTCTTGAATGGAAGAAAAAGAAGTCTGTCTGAGTTTGTCAATCAAATCCTGACTTAAAAGCGACACATGAAAGTACAGGGGTAGACGAATAAATTCTAGAAATGATCTGATCTCTTAGATGAAGAATCTTTGAGCTTTAAAAAGTTATTGTACAAGATGTCAAAGACTATCAACTAGTAAAGGGAAAAGTGCTGCAATGAAGTGTTAGATGTGTAATATTTTCATCTAAAGCTGCAGTTCATTCCATCAATTTGCACTCGATGAAATCGCCCTACAAAGAAATTCAAAAACACAAAAAAAAAAAGGAAAATAATTATCCAAATGACTGATAGATATTTCCTCTGTATAATTTATAATTTGTCTGGTTCTTCTTTGCCATTCTCTCCATACTAGACTATCTACCGTCGACTTGCTGCTTATGAGGATCCTGAAGATTTCAGAAACGATATGAGGTGAGCCTCCCAAATTATGTATTACCTTTTCTAAAGCTTATGGTAAACTCCATTCATTTTCTGGTATTGCAGTTTACTTCGCTTTGTTTTTTTCCCACCACATAGTATTTATAACTTTTGAGTTGCATGTTGATGTAGGATTTTTCGGCTGTAGGGGCCAAAGATGAAAAGATGATTCTTTTGTATGTTCTCAAGCTTTGATAATTGGTCCACTATTTTTTCCCTAAACCAAAGATGACATGCAACAGAATAAAAATGAATGAGAAGCAACTGAATTTGGTTAATAAATTACCTAAAAATGAAGCTATCGGGTTACACTGATAAATCTATGTTTAAGCCTTGAGTGTGTTTACCTCATGTTCATGAATCTTGAACACATGCCTGTGAAGGATAATTCCATAATCCAGTCAGTTGTTGCTTGAATGTTTCATTATGTTACTGTTATACTTTATCTCTTGATATTTTTCTTTGCTCAGCCAGAAATAAGTATAATAATACTACTAATAATTATTTAGGGCATCGTGATGGCTTAAATAGTTTTAAACTTGTAAGCAGTAGTAGCAAGTCTTGCATACACCTAGCTTTGACACATTTGACTTTCCTTAAGAAAAGGGGTGATTTTTCTGAAGATAGGTTACTCATAACAACAAGGGTAACTTTAATTAAAAAAGCAGGATTATTCATAAGGGGATGACTTTACAACAATACAGCAAGTCTATGCAACTATGCAAGTTTTTGCATTCTTCTAAACTATTTAGTTGGACAACTTTGTCATTATGATCCTACACTAAAGAACAGAGTCTTTTCTTTTCTATACTGTCAACTGCCAAGTATTCGAGGGCATGTGTTCCTTTTTTATGTTTCTGCTTACTGTCATACGCTTATAAGTTTGTCGTCTGGATAACCATGGTAACTCATTTGCCTATGATGCTTCTACAAGGCTGTTGCTTTCTCCGGTTACACTTGGAGCACAGGCCATCTCTTCGGCGGCTAAAAAAGTAGAAACCAACGGCAATGGACTGCCATTGTCACCTTCATCATCAGATGTTCAGAACCGGGTGCTGCAGGCCGCTGCCAAACATGAATCCCAGCCAGTTGATGGTGAAGGATCTCAAGACGGGTTGCTGGATTCTAGCACTGTTGTCGATGAGGATGCTGATGTGTCAGATGCATAGAAAATTGAGGCATCAATTATAAAAAAAGTTTTCCAAATCCCTATATAAGAAGTTGAATTGTAGATTTCTGTAAAAAAGTTTTCTAAATCCTATACAAGAAAATTGAATTGTAGATTTCTCATGCTGCTGAGTTCTTGAATCTGCATTTGTTCTCGAGGCATTCACATTCACATTCACATGTTTACACATCTTGTATATTTCTAATTTACTCAACAGTTTGGGATCATATTCATCTTGTATGATCGGGATTAACACAAAAATACCATTTAGTTAATGAACCCAGAATGCAAAATCCAGTTATAAACCCTTCTCAATTCTAATATTTCACTTTTGTGTTTCACAGTAAATCTTGCACAGCTGTTGAGCCAAGAGCTTGTTGGTTTGCTCTCATAAAAGTTCTCATGTTAGTCAACTTTTTCTATTTATTTTAGTTTTTGTATTAGACATATTTCAATTTTATTATGATATCATATTATTATGTCCCAAATATGGAATTTAGTTGCTACGAGAATGGCAATATTCAAAACCAAAAGTGACCACCAAAATGTGATACCAATTGGCCTCCAGAATTACATTTAACAATCCCAACTAGGATTTACAAAAGAATGAACCAATAAGACATAAGAATTTATAATAACTAAATATTAGAAACAATTTAATCACCAACATATTTATAGTAGTAGTAGAGTATGTCACAATCTCATTCCAACCAAAACCCTTCTTTCCTTCATTCCACAATCACTCAAAAACCACTTCTTTTCTTCATTCCCAAAATCACCAAAACTGAACCAAATTCAATCAACCAATCAATTTTAAACTTGGAAAGGCCAAGGCCAGTTCTTCAAATCCTCCTCTTTCCCCCCACCATTCCCATTCCCATTCCCATTTCCACCATTAACAACAAAGGCATGATACCTCAACACAAAAGCCAAACTCATAACCACCCACTCCAAACAAAACATCAACACACACAACCCACCAGCAAGCTTCAGTATCACCGCCGCATCCTCCGTCCTCACATACGACTTCAGCGCCTCGAGGAAGTTTCCGGTGGTGGTGAAGATCAGAACAGAGACCGACCCTTGGAAGATGGCGGTTAGTACAGTGGCCACCATGTGGAAGGCGTACCACTTGTGTGATCCACCAGCGGAGGAGGCGCAGCCAGAGACGGCACCAGCGATGGTGATGATATGGAGGAGGATGAAGAGGAAGCCGACGAGGGAGGGGAAGAGGCGGAGGGAGAGAGTGAGGAAGATGCAGGATGAGGCTGCTCCTAAGAGGATGTAGTTGCAGATGAGGAAGAATTTGTGGGTGTTGTGGTGGGAATCTGGGATTCTGGTGTTTTGGTTGTGGATTTGGAGACCCATTTTGGTGATTTGATGTGCCCAGATGAGTGGATTTTGCTAATTTGCTATGGATTTTCTGGGTTTTTGTGAATTTTGATTATGGTTTTTGAGAGAGAGAGAGAATGTGATGATGATGATTGATGAGTTAGTGAGTGAGTGAAGGAAGAAATATATAAAGAGTGGGAATTTGTTGCTAATTTTGAGGGTGGGGAAGGAAGCAGAGGGCAACGGTCATATATTTTGAGAATGATGAGTTTGGGTTGGGGATACCCAAATGTGACCGTTGTTTTCAGGAGGTAGTACTACTTTTTAAACGTAACGGCTAATTCTCTCAGTTTTCCACTTTTCCCTCTTTGTAGATTGGTGCCCAATTTGATTTAGAGATGGTTATGGGGGGCATTTGGATTTGACCCAAAAGAAGAGACCATACTAGGGTCGGGTTAAATTTGAAAAGGTTTTGGTGCCCTAACGTATAGTGTAATATTAAACTGATAACCTCAATTTTAACTATTCCTTTTTTTTTTTTTGGAAAGTTTGTTTTGAAGTTTGGTGCTAGGTATTAGTAATTTTTTATATGTCTTAACTTATAAATTGATCTCGATTTTCAATAAGGAAATACTTTTTACATGGCAATCTTTCATCTCATCTATGGCATAGGAAATACTATTAATGTCTCAGTTGGTAAAAGTAATCAAAGTTGATTAGTAACCATGAAAGTCAAATCAAACAAGGAAATACAATATGCTTTAACAGTTAATGTCTTAGCCTAATGGGTTTCCAGTTTGTAATTTGGGGTTCCTTATGACAAACATCAGTACCATGCAGAGTACCATTAGTTGCATGTTCCAAAAGGAGAAAAAAAAAAGGAAAATTAGAAAGGAAAATTAGTTTCTAATAGTTCAACCATCTCACCTTTCATATTTGCATAGAATAATCTCACCTTTCACTATAGTTGCACAAAATGATCCCGGGTGGACGCCGTTACCTTCTCCATTAGATTTTTATGACGTGTCGTTGACTATTATTTCCTTTTCTTTTAATTGAATTTCTTTTTACGTCATTAAAATATAATGGAGAAGGTAACGACGTCCACCCGAAATTGTCTCGTGCAACTTAGTGAAAGGTGAGATTATTCTCTACAAATATGAAATGTGGGATTATTTTCTGCAACTCGCTGAAAGGTTGGATTATTAGAAACCAATTTTCCAAAAAAAATAAATTCATGTATGCATGTGAATTAGCCATAGCTCACTAAACCATTTCAATTACACAGTATGTAGAAAATATACTTATGAAGGAAGGAAATGAGTTACAATGCCTACAAGTTCTGCAAAGAGAAATTGTTTGTAGCTAATAACTAGTAGGCAAATGGTTAAGTACCCCAATAGAGGCAGCTTAAGGTGCATATCCATGAGTAAATTTTTATTTTTGTTAAAATAACTTATAAAACAAATGTTATCTTAACCAAAGTTATTAAGGTCTACTTTAAAATGTCGACTGCACAACGTTACATGAGCACTTTCCTTACTAGTATATAATGCGAACTTAATTTGGTTTTCCACATCAATCTTTGTATCTACTTTGTTCTTAAATTATTTCACACACCATATATTGATTATGTTTGGGATCGAGCAATTATAAACTAGAGAAAAACCTTGTAGACAAAATTTCTGAGGTATCCTTGGATATAACGAAATATCGGTGACATACACGATATTTCAAAAACATATCATTATGCCTTAAGATTTAATAAAATTATGAGGTAGCATTTGACAAAACATTTGGTCAGCACAAAGAGATGTGCCAGCCTATTTTCATATAGATGAGCTAACAATCGTGAAAGGTTTAATAAAACCTTGTATTTTACGTACTTCAAAGTGTCAAAAAAGCACACTCTTTAGGTTTTAAGAATATAGATAATCTTACGATTATCAAGGCTTTTCAGGGTGAATGACTTATTCCATGGCAACTAGAGATTATCATCATAGTTTACGCGTCAAGATTTGTTCTTCATCGGAAAGGTTGAAGTCTTACTCCAATTTCGGGAAGCAAATGTAGTAGCATACTTTATGACAAATACTATTTATCAGATTCCTTAATTACTCATTTGGTCGGAGTCTTTCAGCTAGTCTTTGACTACCTTGTTGGTCAAAGATATTTTAGAGTAACCTCGTAATAGGTTATTTTGTTCTTTCTTACCTTTTTAAAACAAATAAAATAAAAATAAACCCTCTTTTTTAAATTAACATTTGCTCATTTTAAAGCTTACTATGATCCCTTTTATAGAGCATGAAGTAGTCTTTATCTACCTCAANAAAGGTAGTCCTTATCTTCCCTTGCTGTGCTAAACTAATGTCAGACTTAGCTAGCCATTGTGCGTTCTACTTGAAATGATGGGCATTTATGTCCTTGAAACATTTTGACTAGTGTCATTTATATTGAACAACATAAATTTAAGGTGCAGATAATGTCAATGAAAAAATCGTTACTTCCAAAGAAATATGTGTTCTTGCCATGGAGAAATACACATATAATATCCGTCAAATAGTCTTTTCTTCATTGGCATTATCCATGCTCATAATTTAACATGACAATATGACATCCATTCTATTTGAACTATATATCAATTTTCATTGACCATGTTTTTGTCGAATGATATCTTAAAAGGGTTACATTATACCTCAATTTTAAGATGTTATTGATATATCGGAATAACTCGTTTATGTTTCATTATGTTTTAATGTAGCTAGTACCCTAAAATTATTCAAAATAATGACAAAATACTTATTTATCAAACTTGAACCTAATTTTGTAGTTAGTATAATATTCTATTGTTTTCTCCTCCAAATTGGATGAGTTTTGAAGTAACTGCTAGGAATCTCATAATAAAATGATTGATGCAGAAGTTGCAAACATGCAATTTCGTGGATGTCCACGATTATGACTCGATTGGCTTGGCCCCATCAACATCATTATTAGAACTGACTTTTTGTTTTGCAAAATTTGCACCTCTTCTTTGTTCTTTGGTCTCTTTTGTGAGTTCCGACCTTTGGATGACTCCGATGGCTATACTGCATTATGCATAGCGAGAGCTGTATTATTTGGAATTCAAGTGATTTGGGAAACAGGTTATCGTTGTTTGGTTGTTGAAAGCGACTGTGCAATCCTGATATCAAAGTTAAAGAAGAAGGTCAATATCCGTTCGTCGCTGGTATTTGTGATTGATGAAATTCTAGTCTGGTCTTCTAAATTCGAGTTCATTTCATTTCGTTTGTTCGTAAGAGGGTAATTTAGTTGCCCATCACATAGCTAGACTCCAACCTTTATTTTTACGTTGGAAGATCAGTTTTAGTTAGAGGACATGTCGAAAAACATTATTGATCTGACTTATGTGTAATTTTCTAACTAATTAATAAAGTTCCCTACACCTTTTACCAAAAAAAAATTAATAAATAAATATGTTTAGAATTTAGTGTACTGTGATCTGTAAAGTATCTTGTTAGTTTTGTTTTAAGATTCAACAAAAGTTTCTCAACTTTTTAGAAGAGTTTATTTGGGTCTTTGGTTATTTTCATATGTAGATATAAGTTTAATCTTCTATTCCATATTACATGGATTTGTTCTTAAGTGTGTCTCTTATGAGACGGCCTTACATGAAAGGGTACCGGGTAGAGAAAATTAGTACTAGGATATTGAAATTGGTTATGAGGGAAAACAAGTGGTACTAGGATGGACAGAAATAGTACTTGTACACTACACACACAAAAAAAAAAAAAAAAAAAAAAAGGATTTTTCAATCACAAAAGTTAATACAACTTATTCACTTTTATGGACTAGTACCACTTTCCTTTGCCAAAATTTTGATTACAAAAAAAATTTAGTTTAGCTAACTAATACTCCCTCCGTGACTAATTGAAGGTTACATTTGATTTTTTGGTTGAAATTTATTGGATGGGTGAAATGGCCATATGAGACTTGCTTTTTGAAAGTGATTGGAGAGAGAAGATGTTAAAGGCCATGTGAAGGAGAGAGAGAATGAGCAAGTGGGTGAGGATAAGTTACTAACTTTATTGTAAATAATATACTAAAAAAGTAAATGTAACTTTCAATGGTGACAAATTAAAATGGCAAATATAACTTTCATTTAGTGACGGAGGGAGTACCGCTTTTTACTTTCTTTTTGGGTCACCGGTAGCAATTTTTAATACATCAATACAACTATTTGGGTCTACAGTACTAGTTTTTGTGTCATCAGTACTAACTTTTTGATATATCAATAGTTCAGTACAACTATTTAGCTCAACAATACCAGTTTTTGGGTTGCCATTACCAATTTTTGTGTCACCAGTACTAGTTCTAGTTTTAGGTCACTAGTACTTTTTTATTTTATTTTTTATTTTTTTTATCTTCAACATCAGTTTTATAAAGTGAATTCATGTACGAATTCGCCTGATACAAAATTTTGCGTAGTCTTATATATTCCGAATTTCACATAGGTACTGATAATTCCTAGATATATACTAATGAATTCATGTTACACGAAATTTATTTGTGTTGTTCTTTGTGCTCCCATGAATCAAGAATTTGATAATTTGAGGTTGAAATTTAATTGTCTCCCAATGCCAGTATGTACTGGGTATAGAATGTAGGAGTAGTATCCACAATGCCCAACTATGTGGCCACAATCAAAACATATACAGTACAGATTACTAATGAGTAATGACCAAACAAGTTTGATATTTTTAAACTATAAAGACAAGTTCCTATAAATAATCGTTCACTATCAAAAAGATCATCTTAGGATTCTAGTACTTCTAATTCATTGTATTTGCTCCTTTGTCCCTCAAAATTCCAACATTTGCTTTGTTTTCTTTTTTCTTCAATTCCTTTTTCTTTCTACTTAGTCAAGGAATATTAATTCTCACTCCATTTAGCTATTGTAATTTTTTTTTTTTTCTTTTTTTTTTTTTGGTGTTTACAAGGAGGAACCTCCTTGGGCGTGGCTAAAGGGCACCTCCTAATGCACAGCCTCGGATATTGTAATTTTAATACATAGTAGGAAAATATTACATGTACACAAATACTAAGGGCCTAATTCCTTCACTTATTATGGCTTTACTGAATTGAACTTTATTTATTGCAATTGAACTAAAATGAATAAAAACTATTGTGACTAATTTGAATTTAATTTCTTGTTGTTGTTTTAATATTTATAATATAAAACTGAAATTATGATTTTAGTTCTTCATTTACTAAATTAGTACACTAATAATAATAATAATAATAATAATAATAATAATAATAATAATAATAATAATAATAATAATACGCTGAATTACCAGATGGGTATTTTTTATGACCACCCTTCGCCACTTGGGTATTTTAAAAAACTCCATTGCCAAATGAGTATTTTTAATGGATCAAAAGCGCAAATGAGCCCAAAAATTCGCCGCCGGCGCCTAAAAGTTCAGCTATCCTATTTCTTTGATACTGAAATGCATTTCCTTGTTACGTTTTTTCACCTAAAATCACCTTAATCCCCCAAAAAACCCCTTAACTCCCAATTTACATGAGGAGGAGAGAGGAAGAAAAGAGAGTTAGGGAGGTTTTGGGGGGATTAAAGTGACTTTCTGTGAATAAAAAGTAATAAGGAAATGCTTTTTGGTATGAAAAAAATAGGATAAATAAATTTTT
>BSSO01007857.1:0-10624 GCA_030267885.1 Mesembryanthemum crystallinum | reverse complement strand
CTTAATTAGTATTTTCAAAATATCATTTTGTTATAACTTTTCAATTTACATATTTGTAATTATCAATGGTCAAAGTGTTATCTTGGAGACCGTGCAAGTTAAAATGTCTAAGTTATTTGAGGACGGAGGGAGTAGCACACAAAGAGTAATATCCCAATACAATAAATTAAAAAAAAAAAGTAAATAAACACAGGTAAGTCAGTCAGTACTCCTCGCAAGAAGAAGACAGAGAGGAAGAAAGAAAGAGAGAGAAGAAAATAGATCTCGCAAGATCAGACCTCGCCAGAGAAGAACAGATTAATGGAGAAAAACAGCTTGCCGGTGAGAGAATGAGAAAACGAAGCCGCGACGGAGGTCGCCGCCGGCAACAGATCTCCCCGCCACCGGCATCAGATCTCGCCGCCGCCGGCATTAGACCTCGTCGCCACCGGCATCAGATCTCGTAGCCGCCGCACCAGATCTCGCCATTTGTGGGTTAGGGTTTTAGGTAAATTGGGTCAAAAATAAAATTTCAGATTTCTTTTTTAATTTTCTTTGACAAGGAAGAGATACGCGTTTCTTACTCGTTTCTTTTTATTGCCCTGGCGTTTCGCGGCGTTTCCCGACCACCCTCCGTTTCCCGTCTAAAACAAAAACGTTTCTTGTCGTTTCTCGGCGTTTCGAACCCGTTTCCGTTTTTGAAACGTATCTGAAACCGGAACGGCAGCCCTGCCAGGCGTTTCCGTGCTTCAGAGGTTCTCACCAAAAAGCTATTGCTCTAGCCACTTGGTTGTTCTCTTCGACCACAGCTGCCAGTCGTTGATGGTCGTGCACCAGCTCCACTTTTCCCCTCCCATCCTCTCGCTGCTCTCTGTCTCTCTCCTCTCGTGCTCTCTGTTTTTTTCTCTCCCTCTCTTTGTTCCCTCTCTATTTTGAGTTCTTCTATGCATGGTTAGCCCTGCTCCGGCGAGCGCGACCACCAGGCAGGCGGCCGGCAAATGCGCCGCCCAGCCGCCGTGGCTGGCAGCTACCCAGGAGCCCGAACCATCTGCTTCTCTCTCTCTTTCACTCTTCTTCTTTTCCCTTCCAAATTGTTTGAAATTTTGGAGATAATGTTTAATACATTTTCTTTATGAAATGGGAATTAAATTTTGATTTGTTTTAACTAATAAAAATTTAGAAATTTATTATGGGAAATTGACCTTGCAAATTTTGGTATTTATGAGAGTTATTATGGTGGATAGTTGGGATTTGAAATTTGAGGAATAATTAGATATATTTGAGTTGTATAATTGTATTTTTAATTTCCGATTTTCAAGTGATAAAAATCCAAAAATTTGTGGTGGGAAATTATTTTTGGAGATTTGGAAATGATGGATTATTGTTTTGGAAATTTGAGAGACAAAGGTGTGGATTATTTGTTAAGAAATTTTTGAGGAATTATGAGTTGATCTTTGTGGGTGTATTTGGAGAAAATATGGGTTATAACTTGATAGAAAATTGGAGGATTTTCCCTTATTTTATGTAGTCGAATATTGAGAGACTTTGCCTTGTATTAAAGAGGTTTTAATTAGAGTTTTAGTTACAAAAACCTAGTGTTTATTTGGAGAAAAATCAAAGATTTGTTCTTAAATATTTTTTAAATAGTTTTTTATAAGAAAATTTTATCATTTGAGTTATAGATTTCTAGATCTATAATTATTATTTAAGTTAAATTAAATCTAATTCTAATTAATTGGATCCTTATGTAGGACCGTAGATCGTGCGTGCTAGGATTTTAGTGTACATTGGGATTAGATCCGCTTTCCACTTACTAGGTAAGTGAACGTGCTTACCTTCTTCCTTAACCTTCAAAAACAGTTGTTTTGATGTGTTATGTATGATTTTGATTATTGGTGTGTTTAAACATGATGAGAGTAGTAATACTCATTAAAAGTTAATGACTTGTGCTAAGAGCATGTTCTCACATTAATAGAAAGTATCTGATGTGAAGTATGAGAATTCTAATTATATCATGTTCATATATGTTTATTGAGATCATGTGGATACATATGTTGTTTAAGAAAATGTGAATCATGCAAGTAATACTTGATTAAGTGATTGTGCATGTATAAGAGTGTATGTTATTGAATGATTATTCTAAGTTACATATGTTGCATTATGAGTAGCTATGACCCGATATGAGTGTTAACTATCATGAAATGGTGACTCTTAAAATTAGATTAATAACGGCTTGGCTAAAAAGTGGATAATCAATAATCCTACTTTGTGAATGAATCTAATAAGAGTGTCAGACTCATGTCTGTAACCAAGGAGTAGTCGAGCTGTATTATTGAGTTATCCATATTGTGATGACTCTGAGATGGATTATCTCTCACTGGTGTTAGTATGAGGCTCGACGTAGTTGAAACCTTGGGACAGATCATTCCCCATTTATAAAGTCCTCCGTCTAACCTATAAGGTATTGAGGTAGTGTGCACACTAGAGTCTTTAAGTCCATGGCAAGATTATCTATTTATACTTAAGGGGATCGCCTTATCTTTCAGAATGACGATATGGACAATGTCCAGTCTTGTGGGGATCTCGTACAACTCAAGATGATTCACTCTATATGTTGATTGATTATGAATGATCACTAATGAAAGATCGAACTTAATTAGATATTGTACGCATGTGTTATGATTATAACTGTGCGTTTAAACAAATTTCTACAGTTTTATATAAATACTCAAGTAAGAGTTTTATAAAACGTTTTGATAGGGTTGGACGACGTTTACTCTCTCTATCTGACTTTGCTTCCTTTTTTCTTCTTCTCTGTTCCCTACGGGGTCTGTATGCAGGTCATGAAGTCGAGTGAGGTCGACATAGCCGTTTTCCTTTTTGGACCTGGATATATTTGATTTGGTTGGGTTTTGTTTCCCATAGACAGGCTGTAATGATTAAATTATCACCCACTATCGCCTACACAATTTAAGATTTCTTAACTCTTAATTATGTCATGTAATTCATATCAGGTTTTTTATGTTCTTTCCGCTTCACACTTGGCCTCGCTCCGGGCTGAGTATGGCGGTAACACCGTGGAATTTCTCGTAATTGTTATAACATGTCATGAAAAAGAAGTGTCTAGGTTTGAAAAATTATCTAAAATTTTGGGGAGTTACACATGATATCAGAGCCTATGTTAAAAAGAACCTAAGTAATAAAAATGGAATAATAAGATTAAGATTGGGTAAAACTTAATAGTATACAACAAGCCGTGAGTGTTGTGTTTGTCTTAGCATAGGACTCTACTTGAAGGTCACAGATGTGTGATTTAAATTGTTCCTGTTGGTTTGTGGTAGACGAATATAATGCCAAGAGGCATGGTTGCTCATCTTATTCTGGTCTAGTTTCCTATCATTCGAAGATCGTCTTTTCGGAGGGCTTATACAGGAGACTCCAATTGAGAGGACTCATATTTCTTGCGTGACCTCCCGCATTACTACTTCTGTATTTTCATCTCTATCTTGTCTTCTAAATCGTCTTATGCATACAACTCGAATTAGAGAGTCTGCAACTTCTCCCTTGATGGTCGTACCGTGAACCGCTCCACAAACACCTTGTGTTTATATGTTACCATTGAAGACTACCTAATCTCACGTGCATTGCTCTTACTTTGAGCTTCACCTTATTCACATTTCATCCTTCAATCGTATCCTCTGAGACTTGCTTAATTCCGCGTTGTGGTTGAGTGTCAATGAGCATTATGGAGAAATCCACGTGAGTGAAGTACCTAAAAATGCCAACTACACTTGTGAAGGAAATTAGTATCTTAATGTTGATTCTATTCATGGCAAGCTTTGGTGGCACATTTTTACTTGGAGGTTTGTAACGATTTTGTTCCTCAAGTTATGAGCGAGTGTTCGCGCCCGAAGCGCTCTCTAATACACGCTGCTGTGCAGAACTCTTTGAGGACAAGGGATCGGAGTAGTATAACCCACCCTCCTCTCCCTTTTTAGATGGGAAGAGGGTTAAGTGATGAGTAAGGTTCGATTACAGGGTAACGTCGTTGGAGAGCCGTAGAGTTGCTTTTGTATATATTACTCGACATTTGTATCTAAACATCCTCCCTTATCACTACTCTTTTTTTGTGAGAGTCAATAACAAAGGAATTTCTCATTGCTAACATGGACGAATATGTCTAAAATAAATTTGGAAAACCAAGAAAACATACGAATATTGAAATTAAATATGAAATTCGAATCTTTACCTAACTCCTTTAGCACCTGGTTGGCGGAACAGTGGTTAAGACTAGAACTGCACGTCAAACGTCTTGCCTCAACTAGTATCCATACACAGCCTCGATTCCACACGACAGTATGCTAGTACAAAATCCTAAATAGCAAACCTCAGTTCTCTCATCTTACTTTGATTGCACTCAGTTAGGGTTTCGTGAATACTGTAATCACATGTAAACCTTAATTGATCAGATGCCTAGATATATAGGGAGGCACAAAGTTTTGATTAGGTTAAGTGCGTGATGGGCTTAATCTAAATGAGGCCCTCTTAATAAAATGAGACTGTTGAGTGTGCCACCCTTTTGGTTTACTTAACATCGTTGTTGAGATGACATCTAATGTCCCGACTCCCAACTCTATGCCTGAAGGCCCAAAACCGTTTTGATAGCCTTATTAAGTTAATTAATTTATACACATGGATAACCGTTACCCATCCTAACAAACTTGAGTAATTAAGAATGCTCTGCTTTGGCAGACACACTCTCAATGATTCAAGCCAAATAGGTGTACTGAGTTGGAAAGGCATCAAGTTAACTTAATACTACCTAGGGATGCATTTGATTATATAGAGTTATGTTGGGGCAAGCATAACAATAATATAATCAAAGTATATAACCGGAAGCACAAATAAAACATGTGATATAGTATGACCCCTAAGAAATGGTGATCTAATCTCCACAAACTTGCTTCTTCCTTATAGTAGTAGGATGCTCATCTCCATGATATCCATTGGCCATCATGAACTTGATCTCACTATCAAGTTTGTCACAGAATCTATATACTACACTAGTGATAATCTAATCATTGCATTCAAAGAAACGACACGAAATATGCGCGAGGATGAGGGTTTCTCTCTAAGAATGGCGATTTCCGATCTCCATCTCTTTGCTATGGAAAAGAAGCCGCAATCTAAACCGCAACCAAAAAAGAAAAAGCAAAGCTCGAATAAGGCATCAAAGCAAGCTCCACAAACAGCAGATGCAAAACAAATGAAGCCAGTCGCTGGCATTCCGGGCATTCCACCGCTTGATTTTGAATGGATTTTAATAATGGCAGAACGTACAGTTGCGAGCTCCCCCCAATCCTGGGCACAAGAAGTTGAAGTAGCTGAATTAAGTAAGTCTCCATCTACTCCTTGGAATGTTCGTCCTTCTTTGAATGGTGAAATGTCGGCTAAACCTAAATTTGGCACAAACCTTAAAATAATACTTGATGATATAGAGGATGAAACAATATACTGGAGGAATTATGTGGTTTGTTATGTGTTGGGGTCTATCCCTCCACCCTTAGTGTAATGGATGGGTAATTTAGGCGTATATGGAAGGATTTGGGGATCGATAAAATAGCAGCTATGAACAAGGGGGTCTTTTTGGTGCGATTTCAGTCCTCAGACAAAAGGAACAGGGCATTAGAGAAGGGTCTTAAAATGTTTGATAGGTAGCCTTTAGTGGTTAAACCCTAGGTTCCTAATATGGATTTTGATAAGGTTGATGTTCACACTATACCAATTTGGGTTCGGTTTCCTAAATTGAACCTTAAATACTGGGGACATAGAACATTGACAAAGCTAGCATCAATACTGGGTGAGCCATTAAGAGCTGATAAAGCTATTGTGGAGAAGCAAAGACTATCCTGTGCCAGGGTACTAATTGAAGTACTAGTGAATCAACCAGTTCCAGATGATATACAGTTTGAAGACGAATGGGGTAGTATAGTGACATAGAAAGTGAGTTTGAATGGACTCCCGTCTTATGTCCCAAATGCAGCAACTATGGGCATAAAGATGAGGAATGTAGGAAACAGGAAGGCAAGAAGATATGGGTTGAGAAACAGAAGACCATGCCTAAGAAAGCGATTGATGAAGAGGGTTTTGAATTGGTACATAACAAAAACAAGTAGATTGTTGCAACTACGGAAACAGCAGAGCCAATTCAGCTAAGCAACTCTTTTGAAGCTCTTGAAATGGAAGAGGGGAAGACTATTGATGTTGTACGAGGATAGGGTGAAGATATAGTGATTGTCACTACTATTCATGGTAGTGACGGGGGGTTCCGACCTCCAAATGCATAGCATAACCTTTTGGAACATAAGGGGGATGAATAAGGTAGCTATGCAGAAAGAGATTGCATGGTTCATTTATCATCACAACCTAGCCTTATTATCCCTCTTAGAAACCAAGGTCCAAGGACCAAACGTACATATGGTAGCTGATAATTTGATGAATAATTGGAGACATGTTACAAATAGCTCAGTTCAATCTAGAGCCAGAGTTTGGTTAATGTGGGATCCTGGTGTGCTTAGCATAAACATTGAAATTAGTACTGGGCAAATGATCCACTCTCATGTAGTGCATCTACCATCTAGTTTTTCTTTTGAGCTCACCTCAATATATGCTTATAATGATGCTGATGATAGATTGGCTTTATGGGCTGACATTAATTCTTGGGGATCTTCTATTGGAATTCCCTGGTTAATTGGAGGTGATTTTAATAACATTCTGAACCTCAATGAAACACATGGTTCACCTACTTTTTTATCTGAAGTGGTTCACTTTAGACATGGTTCACCTACTTCCTTATCTGAAGTTTACTTTATAAGTTATGGCGACACGTCAAATAAATCATCGCCTTAGATATCTATGGCAACACTTATATTAAATTTGTTGCTTTTCATTCAAAAGCCAACAAATCAAGAAGTGTCACTCGTAAAGTGTTGACATAGAGTCATTTTGTTGTAGTGACTAGTGCCTTATTTACATGGAGCAATAAGTAGAAAGGTAGAGATAGAGTGATGACCAAAATTGATAAAGTTCTTTTGAACAAGGCCTAGGCAGATAATGCCCCTCCTGCTTACA
This sequence comes from Mesembryanthemum crystallinum, assembly GCA_030267885.1. Taxonomy (NCBI): domain Eukaryota; kingdom Viridiplantae; phylum Streptophyta; class Magnoliopsida; order Caryophyllales; family Aizoaceae; genus Mesembryanthemum; species Mesembryanthemum crystallinum. The sequence continues at coordinate 3,514 of BSSO01007857.1, read as the reverse complement.
CTAACTTTTTTTCCTGAAGGCCTATTTGATCATACTCCTACTGTAATCAAGTTTGAAGCTACTCCAAGAGTTGGTCCAAGACCTTTCAGATACTTCAATATGTGGAGTTTGGTCCCTGACTTCATTCAAGTAGTTAAGAGTGTATGGCATCTTCAGATGGAAGGAAATCCCATGCTTATTCTTATGAAGAAGTAGAGAATGTTGAGAAACAAGCTCAAACTGTTGAACAAGTAGAGATCTAGTGATGTAGAGAGGGCTGCTGAAGCTGCAGAGACAACCTTATTGCAATGTCAAACACTACTTCAAGCTGAGCCCACTAATGAGACTTGAATGAATGATGAGTATGAAGCTGTAAACAATTTCAAACTGCTTTCCACTGCTAGAATTAGTTTTCTCAGGCAAAAGAGCAAAGTGCATTGGCTAGAGGAGGGTGATCAAAACACTAAATTTTTTCATGCATCTCTAAAGGCAAGAAAGCCAACCAACAGAATTCACATGGTAACTGAGAATGGTAACCAACAAACTACAGGGGAAGGCATCAAAGAAGCTTTTATGGGGTTTTATAAAACCTAATTGGGGGCATCCTCTGAGTCAAAGAGACATGTGAAGAGTCATTTGGTGCAACATGGCCTTGTCCTCACTCAAGAACAAAGGGAATTTCTATGTCAAAATTTTACTCCTCGTGATGTCAAGAAAGCTATTTACTCTATCCCATCTAATAAGGCCCCAGGCCCAGTTGGATAAAGTAGCAAGGTTTATAAGGATTCTTGGGAAGTGGTGGAAGATACAGTGACAAAGGCAGTTCTCAACTACTTTGCAATAGGCAACCTGCTACAAGAAGTGAATGCAACAACCGAAACACTGGTACCTAAGGGACCCAATCCAGCAGCTGTCATATAATATAGACCCATTGTTTGTTGCAATGTGCTCTACAAGGTAATTTTTAGACTACTTTGTTCCAGATTGAATTCAGTTCTTCCAAGTATTATCTCTACTAACCAATCTGGTTTTGTTACTAGAAGAAGCATAGTTTAGAATATTTTGGTTTGCCAAGATCTTGTGAGGATGTATAATAGAAAGGGAACCACTAGTAGACGCCTAATGAAGATTGATCTCAAGAAGGCATACGATTCAGTAGAATGGGGGTTTGTAGAGGAAATGATGCATGCTATAAATTTTCCTGCCAAATTTTCTTTGTGGGTGATGAAATGTGTTAGATCCACTAAATACTCTATAAATGATAATGGGACTCTATCTAAATCTTTTGTTGGTAGGAAAGGGCTGAGGCAGGGGAATCCAATTTCCCCTCTTCTCATTATGATCTGTATGGAATACATTACTAGGGTTTTCAACTATGTCAGCACTCTCCTTGGGTTCTCTTTTCATCCACAATGTACCACACTAAAACTCAACCATATGTGTTTTGTTGATGATATCATACTGTTATGCAAAGGTAACTACAGCTCTGTCTTGTTACTCTTGAATGCCAGCTTTGCTAAGTCTGAATTGTATTCTGCTAATATGAATAGTCAAGAAATAGAGAATATTGCCTAAATATCAAGTTTTAAAATAGGCGCACTGCCTTTTAAATACCTGGGAGTTACAATATCACCCAAAAAGTTAAGCATGATGGATTGTGAAATGTTGATCGATAAGATGACAAGAAGAGTTCACTCTTGGGGATCCAAAAACCTCTCATATGCTGGTCATTTGCAACTAGTGAATTCAGTGTTACTGGTAATACACACTTATTGGAGCACTATTTTTATTCTGCCCCATAGTGTGCTCAAAAGAGGGGTAGACATCTGTAGGAATTATCTTTGGACGGGCAAAATAGAGTATACAAAACCCCCTCCAGTATCATGGGATTTTGTCTGTAAACCAAAAAGTGCTGGTGGACTAGGGGTCAGAGATGTTTTTTTTATGGAATCAAGCCGCCATTGGGAAGCTAGTTTGGGCTCTCACAAAAAAGGAAGACTTGCTTTGAATAAGATGGGTGAATCATGTGTATGTGAAAGGTAAAGAGATCTGGGAGTATAAACCACCCTTAGATTGTAGCTGGGTATGGAAAAAGGTGTGCTTCATTAAGGAAACTCTGGCTCCAGGATTTCTAAGTAACAAATGCCTATCAAGCAAAGGTGTTTACACAGTGCAATCTGGATACAAGTGGCCAAGATGGGTTTGTTAGTAAGTATACTCTACCCAAACACAAATTCATTTGCTAGTTAACCATGCTAGATAAGCTACAAACAAAAGACAAGATTTACCTATATGGGGTAAGCAATGATGATAAATGCCCATTATGCACAGCATCTACTAAAAATGCGGATCACCTATTCATCAATTGTTCTTATAGCAATATCTGCTAAAATCTAGTTAAGCAATGGTTGAATGTCAAAATCAATACCCCATCTCTGAAGATCATCTGGAGAATTTTGATGAGAAGGAAGAGCTATACAAGATTTCAGAAGCACACCATCTATGCAGTATTGGCAACTTTGATATACTTCATTTGGAGTGCTAGGAATCAATCAGTGTGGGAATACTCTGTTCCTAGCACTGATCAGATTCTAAAGAAAGTAAAGTCAATTTGTGAAGCAAAAGTGCAGAGCTTACTTAACCATACTAGCACTAGAGATAGAATTTGGTTTGAGCATGTATTTCTTTAAGTGGCAGTCAGTTAACTGAGAGAAGCCCTACCTAGTAGGCATGCTCCTGTTTAACTTATAAACTGTTTTGAACTGGTGTTTGTAATTAGCTCTATTTTTTGGTGATTTTAATAATACATCAATCGTTTCCAAAAAAAAAAAAAAAAGTAGAAAGATCATGACAGAAAGAAACGACACGCAAGCCGTATTTGATAATTACATTCAAAATAAGACATGCAGGTCGTATTTAAACCAAAAATTATACTATGGCCATACTATTCACCATCCATCCATTCAACTACATCACATAAGAGCAATTATATCACATATCAAAACATATCAGGACATGCAATAAAACAAACCCGCTATTCACATGACACATAGGTCATGTAGGGGTCAATGGAGTCGCGCCCCGTTGCGGGGTCGAGGGGCAGCGCCCCTCACGGTGTCAAAGGGGCAACAACTACTCATTCTGACGTTCAGTGGGGAAACTGCCACAATTACTCTATTAATCGTGAAACCCTAGTTTAGTGGGGAAACTGTCGCAATTCTCAATTTCATTTAGTGGGGAAATTGCCACAATTACTATTATTAATCGTGAAACCCTAGCTTAATCATATGAAACTGCTTGGCTTAGGTTAATGTAATTAATATGGGTTAGTCGACAAAAATTTATTTTTAACTATATTAATCGCATTAATGGATTTTAGGGTTTGCCCTAATTTGCCAACATGAATTCATGGAACAGTAGCATACAGATCTACAATAATATGTAATCCAGCATCATGCTACAGGCAATATTTGAATGAAGCCATATGAACGATTCATATAAGCATGCTTTTGTAAGAATGATTAATATTGACATG
>BSSO01007856.1:0-10626 GCA_030267885.1 Mesembryanthemum crystallinum | reverse complement strand
ACCACTGCAAGTAGAAGTGATCTTTTGATACTTTTCAACATAATCACTTGCCTTCTTTTTTCATTAAAATACTTACTATTATTTTTTGAACAAAGAAAATCATGAAAATAATTTCAAATAACTAATAATTTATCATGTCTAATAAAATAATACTCGTAAGTTTTATTGATTATATATGAGTATAGTTATGAGTGTTTTTTTCTTCTTATTTTCATCAATTTTTTAGACAGTTAACAATTATTAATTATAAGTAAATTAAATTATTAAAAAAATTTCTAAATGACGAATCTATTTCTTCAAATTTTTTTTCCTGAGTAACAACTGCGCAAAATTACTAGATAGAACTAGAGATTTTTATAAAATTGGAGTTGGTGAAGTTATTAGCCAATTTTTATAAACATTCAAGTAGTAAATTCACTAATAAAAAAATAAGCAAACAATCGCCGAATAAGAAGAAAAATAAGTTATTCACAAATTTAATTAATTCTCTAAACATTCAAGTAGTAAATTAACTAATAGAAAAAAATATAAATATTATATTGGTGGGTGGAGTTTGTGGCTCACTCTCCACTTCCTCCACCACGTAGTGGCTTAGATGACCTGAAAAGGAACATTAGTGGCTTAGATGACCAAAACTTAACGTCGATATTCTACATGACCAAAGTGATAAACGTTAGTGGTCTATATGACCTTTGTTCGTACAAAAACTGATTTAGGTTTAAAAAAAAAAACTGAAAACTGTCTACTGACAACCGGCAACAATGCCAAAGAGGGGCTGGGCTGTCACAGTAATCTAACTACTACTAGTTGAGAGATGTTCGGCTGTTCGATTGACAGTTGACACTCCACCAGACCACCATAGAGCAAATCAAAACACTTGCCAAGTATTCCATGAACTAATTCATGGCACTCTGTGTTTTCGCAAGGAGACTTCAACAAGCTCGTTGTCATTTCTCACTTGCTTCCCGCCCTCCAATACCTCTTCGTTCCTCTACTCGGCAACTCAATTGCTTCTCTCAGACATTTCGTCAAACACTTGGAACGCCCTCTTACAACCTCTTACAAAGACTCAAATTTTCTACCCTTCAACCTTCTTCTGTTCAATCTCTTTACAACCCAATTGATTTTTCTGATTTTGAAGGCAAAAACAACAGAAATGACGAAGTGGGTATTATAGAGCTAATCGAATTAGTGCGGAAAGCCAAGGATTGTGCTTCTAAAGAGGAGGCCATTGATTTTGTTTGTAGCTGTGGTGGTGTTAAACCTAATGCCAATCAGTTTTATTTGGCTATATGGGTATTGAGGAATGATTGGGAATTGGGTGTATTGGCTTTTAAATGGGTTGAAAAATTGGGTTCTGTTAATGGAAAAATATTGAGTTTGATTGTTTGGGTGTTGGGTACTCATCAGAAGTTTGACATTGCTTGGTCTTTGATTCGTGATTCATGTCGGTTGGTGGATACTCGACAAGCAATGCTCACGATCATAGAGAGGTGATTTAGCTTTAGTTTTCGTGCATTTTGATAAGTAGCTTTGATGCCCTTTTAATATTTGATATAGAAATGGGTTTTTGATTCCCTTTCTGCATGGGGGCTGGTCTATTAACAATGGAACCTGTCATGGTATATAGGTTATCATGTTTTAGTTTCGATTTGTCTCTCTTCTTTGTAGGATGTTTTAGCCATTTGTGGGACTTGATGTCAAATTGGATTATGTTAATTATAGTTTGAAGACTACTTGATGTCACATTATTTTTAGTTGTATTTTGTGCTTCAAGCTATGTTACCTAGTCTCTTCATTTCACCTCGAGAAGTGGGTCAGACACTCTAACTTGGATATGGGTATGGACACTCGACACTTCATTTTAGGCCAAAACATGCAAAAGTTTCAAAATATTAGCCAGTCCGACACAGGACACGTATCTATGTTCGACACTTCCGGCCAAGTCTAGGTAACATAGGTTCCAAGCCTCTAAATGTGTGCCAAGTGGTGAGTCTTGACTTGTAAATAAATTTAAGACGGGATCATCTGTGCCATATGATCATACAAAAACCCAGAGCAGGGAGCCTGAGTCATCTTTGTTTCCTCTATAATAGTTGTTTATTCTAGATTCTAATGAATGTTAAATTGATCTTCTTTGAGTAGAATGTTGGTCTGAATATTCTTTAGCTTACTCTGAAGAACATAGATGGGTGGTCTGCAATTTCTGCATAAATCTTACTGCTTGTATCATCTTATTTGAAGTACTCCGTATGTGGGAGGTTGAGCTTATCTCGAAAGTTCTGAGTTTGTCTGTCCCATAAGGGAGAAAGAAAAAAGTATCAAGTTTGGTGTATGGTGTATCTAAAGTCAGGGATTGCTCTTTTTTCAGATATGCTGCGTCAAATAATCATGAGAAGGCCATTAAGACTTTTCATTTCATGGAGAAGCTTACAGTAAATCTGGAGAGGAATGCATTTTACACTGTCATGAGTGCACTGTGCAGATATGGAAATGTTGAAGAGGCTGAGGAGTTCATGTTGCAAAATAAGAAGTCATTCCCTCTAGAGACTGAGGGCTTCAATATCATTCTTCAAGGTTGGTGTAACATTTCTGTTGATGTGTTTGAAGCCAAGAGAGTCTGGAGGGAGATGGCAAGTTGCTGTATTAAACCTGATGCAATGTCTTACACACACATGATTTCCTGTTTCTCAAGGACTGGAAACCTTTTTGATTCTCTTAGGCTCTATGATGAGATGAAGAAGAGGGGTTGGGTCCCTGGCCTTGAGGTATATAATTCGTTGATATATGTGTTGACTCATGAGAACTGCTTGAATGAAGCTCTCAAAGTCCTAGAGAAAATCAGAGAGTCGGGTTTACAGCCAGATTTTCAGTCATATCATTGCTTTATATGTCCTTTATGTGAAGCTGGCAAGTTTGGGGAGGCTAAGAATCTGCTAGCTTTGATGATACAGGAGGGTCATAGACCAACTGTTGAGACTTACCACACATTATTGAAAGGTGCAAATTTGGAAAGCACCTGGGGGATTCTGAACCAGATGAAGAAAGATGAACTTGGCCCTGATGGTGCTACATTTTTACTGATCTTTGATAGGTTCTTCAAATTAAGCCAACCTGAAAATGTATTAAAGGTTTGGGTGGATATGAGAGATTATGGTGTACATCCAGAATCAACACATTACATATCCCTTATAAGTGGCTTGGCAAAATGTGGCTGTTTGATCAAGGCCAAGGAATTGCATAAAGAGATGATTGCGAATGGACTTGTAGATGATCCAAAACTCAAGAAAATTTTACAAGCTCCAGAACAAGATAGTTGCCGTGGAAGAGTGGGGCTATGAAAATTGTGAGGCATGTCAACAATTTTAAATCAACAGCTATGCTCTACTACTCTGCATGGGGGAACGAGGTGGTCGATACGAAAGAGAAGAAGCAAACAGTAGAGTAATCCACTGTGCTGATGAACCAAACAATTTCAGGTAACCAAAATGGATAATGCCATCAATGCTCTATGTCTGGCATTTTTTGATCAAGGAGGTCTCTTCTACCAAGGAAAGGTGTTGAAGAATAGAAGCTAACATCTAAGATTGAAAGGCGAAGATCACTTATTAAAACTTGTGAATATGGCACCTAGGTTCTGGAAGGATTACCTTCAACTAGTCTCAACTGCTCACATTCTCCAGTTATTGCTTACTAAGTATCAGGTATGTTTATGAGCTCTTACAACACAAGGCTATGCAATTTTCTGAAAATGATCATTTGCAAGTCGTGAATGTTTCAAGGAGGCTCGGAAGGGTGGGAGTCGCTTTTTTATTGTGAGAAACCTACTGTAGGAACTGTATCTCTTTCTTTTCAGTCATAATCAATTCTGATGTTGGGATGAATCTTTAATGGAACTTTAAGACAACCTTCTTTAATTTTACTGTATATATGAGGTGCATGAATGTATCTTGACACATTATCATGTTTACTTCGGCATCTTAACTGCTGCATAGCAAAAAATAAATAAATAAAACTGAAAACAGACCATGAATCCTGATCTTGACATCGAGATTTTTACGTTTATTGAGGGCCCCATATGTTGTTTTNAAAAAGAAATGGAAACTGGAAAATGGTTTCTGAAGCAAGTTCTGAACTGCATTTGACACTGTAGATGTGGTGTATGTATGTAAGGTTCTGACTGGGTAAAAGAATGTCATGTGTATGTTTCTTCATGTGATATCCTGTAAGATAAAGCTGAGATGTTTGCCGTTTAAATCAAGATGCCGAGGGAGATTACTTTTGAGGGAACAGCCGTACCAACCCACGTCTTTTCCCATGTCCAGAGCTATGAAATGCTGAGCAAAGTATAATGGTGTGGTGAGGAGCCTGGGAAAGCAACTTTAATGGCAGAATATGCTGCCTTAAATTTCTTTTCTGATTACGGTATTTACTGAAATTCAACATCACAAGAAGAATAAAAAATCAAAAGCTTACTCGACGGGCCAGTGACATGAGTTTCTCTTGTAATCGTAAAGCTTTGCATGGTGTAGAATGGCAGTGCTAGTTATGTGATGCCCAACCCCACTTCTCCCACAATGGAAGGATGAAACGGTGAATACTGTACGCTTTTTTTCTTGGTCCACCCTGCTGTGTTACTACTAGACTTTATGTACCCTAAATTTTGGCTTTTGGTTATTGGATTCTTTATATTGATGAACTGGGACTCATTGGATGCCTTAATATTGTCGGAAGCTCTTCAAAATATCCAACATATTTGTAGGATTGAACTATTTTTTGCTTATCATTGCTAGGGTGTTACTTATTTCTTCCTGCATATGGAACTTGCAGTAATAGTTTCTCGTTGATCTTACTATTGATTCATTTGCGAATCATAATCGACAAGGATGATGAAGAAAGTAGAAAACTAATTTTCCAATGTACATGTATCATAACTTATCTGCCCCCCAAAAATGTTTACATATACAGACATCATAATCCAATTTTTGATTTCCATTCTACACACGACACAGTTACAGGATACTACCCAGAAGAGAGAGCCTACTCTGTATCAGTTTTCTGTTTTCTCCTAGACCTGTTGTAAAATTTAGAAGGTGGAGAAGGAGAAAACTCGAATGGGAGAGGCGGAAGATCCATTTCTCCTCTCAAAATCCTCACAATATCTCCAATATCTGGGCGCAATTCTGGCATTCTCTGCAAGCAACCCAAGGCCAGATAAATACACAATGTCGCCTGGTTTTTGTTGTATGCGTCCTTCAACCTCTCATCTACAAGTTCCAAGACATTTCCAGCTTGAGCTAACTGCCTACACCAGCTTATCAAGTTTGCCTTCTCTAGCTTCATAGGTGAATTTAAAACATGTAAAGGCCTTCGACCGGAGATTATCACTAGAATAAGAACTCCTAGACTGTAAATATCCCCTTTCTCCATTAAGTATCCACACCCTCCACATTCAGGGGCAACGTAGCACAAAGTCCCTCTCATGCTTGTCGTGCTACTTAGCTCCCTACTGAATAAATCCCCACTCATCTCGCTTCCCATGGAACGGCTGTGCTTTCTCCTTCGACCCTTCTTGAAACTAAACTCGTGACTTGGGTTGCGATCCGTTTGGTCATGTTCCCTTGATCTTCTTCTTCTCCTCTTTAGGAAGTGAAAACGTCGACCCAACTCGAACTGAGGCACCTTGATGGTTCTCTTCATCTTGCTCTCGAGACTCTTTCGCTTGCTTCCCCTCTTGCTCATTGCTTCGTCAAGTTCCTCTTCTTTCCACCAATCTTGCATTTTCCTTGGTTTGTTCTTCTTGTCAATGTCCTTCCCCTTTCTCTCCTTCTTCTTGAACCCCTTTTCACCAAGGCAACCAAGGTGAAACTCACGTCCTTGTCGTTCTCTCTCATCTTTCGATTTACCCAAATGAGGCGAGTTCGCTGAGTTAGGTTCAATCGGTGACCTTACATTCTCCCAATCTGGATCTCCTGAAGGAGAGATTTGGGTCCCTATCCACTCATTGACATATTCTTTGCTAGACAACTCACAACTATCATCTTGTTTCCACCACCAATCCTTACCCCATTGTGAAGGATCCATATCTAATTCTTTACTATGCTCAACACTAGGAAGCTCATTTTCATAGGCACCAACACCACCACCATCTTCTACCAAAACCTCTTTCCCTTTCGGGCTCGCTTTGCTACTCGAACCATTCAAGTTATGCAATCCCCTATTGTTCTTCGAGCAAGAAGCTTGCAAAGCGAGAGCGAAATCAACCTCGCCCCCACCACTACCACCACCACCACCTTCTTGCCCCTCAATTGGAGTCCCAATTGTCGGTGGGGTTTCCACATTACTCATCAAATTCCCAGATAAATCTTGGCTTTTCCACAAATCTTGGCTTCTACCCATTTCCTGGCTGAACATTTCAACCCCAAATTCATCATCCACCTTCACCCTCGACAACCCGAAATCCGAGATTTTAGCCTTATAATCCCAATCAAGCAACACATTACTAGGCTTAATGTCACCATGAATCACTGGTGGGTCACACTCATTGTGCAAAAACTCAAGTGCCCTTGCCACATCTTGAATAATCTGAAACCTAACCTCCCAATTTGTATTCACCCCACCTTCAGAAAACAAGTAATCTTGCAAGCTACGATTAGGCATATACTCATAAACCAAAACCCTCTTATTCTTATCAATGCAATACCCCAATAGGGACACAACATGGGTTGATGATCTAATCCCACCAAGTATAGTAAGCTCACTCTGGAACTCCCTCTCAGCTTGAACAGAGGTGGCGCCGCCATCAAGTCTCTTGATTGCCACCGATTTCCCGTCACGCAAAACGCCCCGAAACACGGTCCCGGACCCGCCTTTGCCAATGGAGTGATCTGGGTTGAAGCCATTGGTGGCTGATTTGAGCTCCTTGTAGCTGAACTTTTGGAGCTTTGTCAATGGGGTGACTGAATCAAAAGGGCTGGTTCTTGAGCTATGAAACAAAGTATCCCAAAGATGGTACAAAACATAGATGATTGTTAGTAAGAATATTGCTGTGGCTGAGATTATTATGGCCAATACAATCACTCTAGATCTTACAATAGTGCTGGTTTTTGAGTTTGAGGAGATGGGTCTTGAAGTCATTTTAGCTCAAGATTTTGACTTAACCCCCTCTTTTGTTTTTAGCTCTGTTTTGTCTTGTTTCTCTCTCTAACTTTCTCTCTCTACTTTGTGGTGTGGTTCAATGGATTCTTTTATGGGTTTTGGTGTCATGGAAGAAGAAGAGGGGTTTTGAAAGAGGAAGACAATGGTGGTGCTGCCCTGTGGATACTCATTGGACTCTGTATCCAAGGAAATTTAGGCTATGCTTTACAGTTGGATGACCAAGAAATTATTACTTATTTTGAAAAACTAGTTATAGAATCACAATGTGTATAGCAAATTGCACTATAGTAGTAAATATGGATCAAATTATGAGAAGGGGTTAGTTTTAACTGGTCATAATAATATTAAAAGGATTGCCTGAAATCCTGGATTTGAAAATTGAAAATGATTTGAGTGTAAATCTGGTTCAAGTGATATGGGAAATTAACAAAAAAGTTTGTTCTCAATTTATTTTTAAAGGAAGATATTTTATTGTTTTAGTAGCAATCATTCAAGTTTATACAATTTCTCCTTGTGAACATAATAAGTAAAAAAGATACTCAAAATTTCAATATAAAATCTGTTATATTTGATGCTTGGTTGGGACCAATTCGGTTATATTATGGGTGTATTTAGTTCGCCTGAAAGTGTATGAACTGAACAATCTGAACTGAACTGAATTGAACTGAACGATCTGAACTAAACTGAACTGAACTGAATGAATAGTAATTTGTGAGTGAATAAGTGTATGGTCTGAACTGAACGACTTGAATTGAACTGAACGACCTGAATTGCACTGAATGATCTGAAATGGGAATGGGTAAGATGAAATGAATACACCCGTTAAGCTGATTTTTTTTCTTAATATAGTAACAGATATTTTATTTTGAAATTTTTTAAAAAAGCATAAAAAAAATAATACTACATGGTTTCTATAATTTTATATTTTAAAGAATGATAAACAAATTGAGACGGATGGATATAGTATGGTATGATTTGAGAAGAAAATAAGAGAAAGAATAATATTTAAGGGACAAAAAGTATAAAATATATATGGGTGATGTGATGTGATCTAATCTAATTGAGTAATGATGATAATGATATGGGCAGTAGTGACCAGTGAGTACTACTTGGACAAGAAAGAGACAAGAGAGAATAAGTGGGCTCTAAAAAGATGCTTTTGACTAATTGAAGAGAGAGACCTTTCCTGCACTCCCCTGCACATAAAGTAGTTCTTTTAGGAATTAAAACAAAAAGTACAAACAAAGATTAACTAAGAAAGAGTTGGAGGGAAATGTTGTTGAGCTGGTAGATTTAAAAAGAATATAGGAAAAATTTCACTTTGGGTACTTAATGTTAGGTTTAATTGTAATTTACATGTCCGTTTTTTCAATAACTCATTTTGGATACATGAAAAATTAAAAGCGGTTTCATTTTAGGTTATTTAACTATTGGGGTTAAATTTTCCGTTAAATGCTGGCGTATTGTTAAGGAAAAAAATACTTGAAAAATTCGAAAAAAACTATAGAAAATTCCCAACAGTAGCAGATAAAATTTAGTATTTTTTGGGTCGTTTTTCTTTTCTTTTTTTTGCAACTTTTGGAAAAAATTTGGGATTTTTTCAAGAATTTTTTTACGTAATGACATATCAACATTTAACAGAAATTTTAACCCTGTTAGTCAAATGACCCAAAATGAGACAACTTTTAAATCCCAAAATGTGATTAGTGAAATAGTGGGTACCCAAAATGCAATTAGGCCTAACGTCGAGTTCCCAAAATGAAATTTTTCTAAGAATATATATAAGCTATGTTAAGTTGTAGTTGTAACAATTTAAAAATAATCTGTTAAACTGTTTGATAGTTGACAATAGTATAAAAAAAAAAGAAAGTTGAAAGGTTAAAACTTAAAGCTAGCTGATTTTCCCAAACATAGTCATCATAGTAGTAATAGTATTTTTTTTTTATTTTTTTTTTCTTTTTTTGGGTGCAAAAGAAGGGCAAGCCCCAACAAACAAAACAGAAAGTAGTAATAGTATCAAAGAGGTGTTTAACATGCAGGTAAATAAATGGTAGTTTATACATTAGGTTAGGGGTTTAAGAGTTCTAGAGAGCACCTACACCTACATGAATTGATTCATGGAATATTAAAATCGTGCGTTAGAAGGTGTCTTAAACCGCACCCAAGGAGGGCTCTTGACCAACAATAAAAAAAGAAAAATAAATAAAAATACTACTCCTTTTGTTCATTGATGAATATTTTTAAAAGAAATCACTTTTATAGTTTTAACTATTGTATCGTATAAATTATAAATGATCAAAGATTATTTTTAAAGACTACGAAAGGTCCAAATGAGAATCAAATGCAAACGGAGTGAGTATAAAAAAAAAAAAAAAAACAAAAGAATATATAATTGGATGCATGTTTGATTTGAGTTTGACAGAAATAGCAAAATGTTTTTCTTTTTTTTTTGTTTTTTTTTTTTTAAGGAAAAAAGAAGCAAAATGTTTTGAGAAAGCAGGTATGCCGTTAAAGTGACACCTCTCTCTCTCTCCTTTGCTCCTCCGATTCTTTTGTATTCTTTTGGTTTCGGTGCGTTCTTTTCTAAATTGTACTCGTTTGTATTCTTTTGAGGAAGGGCCAACGTTTATTTTACGTTTTTGTATTCGAAATTTTATACTGTACACAAAATATTCAGAGCTAAAATCCATTTAATTACTACATCCGTTCCTATTTTATCTTATCTTTGACTTTTTCACGGTCTACGAGACGACACTTTTATCATATATAACTACAATTCTATAACTATAAAAATTTGATATTTTGGAAGTGCTAATTAAAATGAATCAAATTATTATTTTTACTTTGTAAAACTTTATAAATTTTGATAATTTAATGGTCAAAGTTTACAATGTTTGACCTCAAAAAAGTCAAAGACAAGATAAAATAGGAACAGAGGTAGTATATTCTTTTCATGCCACCTATAATTTATTTATTTTTTTCCTGATAAATTAGAATTTTTTTTTTGATGTAACAAAAGCTATGCCTCATCTATCATAGTATACAACTCCCCCCATATTTCATATTTGTTTATGTTAATGGAAAATTTTACATGGTACTCTTTTAATTAGAGAAATTAACAGCATATTTCTAAGTAAAAATTCCAATTTAGTACTCTGGCATTTAGTGTAGTAATTAATTGATGTCCTGACATTTGAATAACGGAAATTTCCTGTGGTACCCCTGAACTTTGGCCTAATGTCAGTGGTGTCCACACTTTTCCAATAATGCCAGTGGTACCCCTGAACTTTGACTTTAACGTTTTCTATAACCTAATGGTTGACGAAGTTCCTTTACGTTAGGTTTTTTTTTACTATTTGGCTTAGGTAATGTATGGGGGCACTGTAAACTGACCGATATACCCTTACTTGCCTTAATTACACAACGACAAAGTATTTGGCAGGCCTTTCCCTTATAACTCGATCCACC
>BSSO01007855.1:0-10626 GCA_030267885.1 Mesembryanthemum crystallinum | reverse complement strand
CAAGGGGGGTTGGTCATAGCCAAAGTAACTTATAAGGGGGTTCCCCACAAATAAAATTATATAAGGGGGTTTTTTACAAAAAGTGTATTATATAAGGGGGTTCCTTGCAAAAAACTCATTTATTTATGATGGATTTGTATTTGAATGTTAACATGTCAAAATAGAAAACTTAATATATAGACAATGCATATTCAATTTCAGATTTGTCGTATTTTAAGTATTCATGGCTAACTTATAAATCAAACGACGAAGTTGAGTTACGTTGTTGTTATTGTTGTTGTTGTTGTTGTTGTTAATCCGATTTTTAATTCTTAAGCTTCATTTAGCATCAACAGTAGATTGCATTTTTTTTTTTCATTTTCAATATTCATTCGAAAAGACATGGTTCGATCATTGAATGAGATGAAGAGGAATATGAGTTGTGTTCTCACTAGTGTTCTTCTGTATAGTCCTTTGAGGTATATTTGTTGATCTATAATCTTATATTCTTTCTCTTAATTTTATATCTTTAGTAACTTTCACATCTATCTATTTACATTACATACTACTAAAATAGATGTCGGCCGACATCAGCAATGCACACATGTCAGTTTCTTAAAGAAAATTTTCCCACCAAAATGAATTATGACATCATAATTTGATTTATTTTTTTAATATTTTTTTTTTTAATCATAAGTTATGTTGGTCAGTTTGATCTTTCAATCTACAGTTATTCTCATCCTATTTTATAGGATTTAATTCCTTAATTTTAGTTGTTGTTAAATTTTTAAATTATTATTGTTATTTTCAAATGTCATATTGGTGCTGAGATAGAACTTTACCTCACTCATCTTTTGTCTTTTTTCTTTTTTAATGTGACCTTTTGTTAGAAGTAGCAAGCAAATTGGTTAGCCGGAAATGTCCAACAAAATTTGCTATATTTCAAGGTCAAAGTCGTGTAGCTTCATGGAGACAATAAGCTTTAATTTTATTTTCTTTTTGGTGGAAAGAGATAAGTTAAGAAAGCATTTCAACGGATTTAGGAATTTTAGTTTGTTTACCATTATCTGACCTCTCAGGTGCATTTTCTCATTTACTTTTTCTTTGACTCTCGTTGATCTTTGCCCTCTCTCTTTTCTAAATATCCTCGACCATGCAACTTTCTTTTATAAGAAGTCGAAATCCAATCGAGAATGTTAAAATTGTATCATCTCTTTAATTCTTATTCTTTTTATCTTTATTTTAGGAGTTCCATTTGAATTTATGGGAGTGGTTATTAATTTTTGCAAGGTAACAATACTAACAAATAGGGAAATTAATGATAAATAGTACAGTCACTATTCAAGACTAGCTAGTTCATCATCATCAATTATCATCTTCTGTCTACTATAGCAATTTGTATGTATGACTGTCTCTCTCTGTATTTGTGTTTGTCTAAAAAATAATCTTGGATTAATATGTTGTAATTATAGCTTATTATGTTAACCATTTGGGTTTTAAAATTTTTTGTTTTATATTTTCAGGTTATCAATGTTATGTTGTTTATCTTGGTCATTCAATTGCGTAAAGGTTTCTATCTCTCTATACATACCCTTTTGAAAGACCTATACATCTTACTTTTTGGATGATGTTACTTTATTGTGTTTATTTGAGAATTAAATTTTCTCTCTTATATGATTCTTAATTTGTCGATTCTTTTTTATATTTTTGTGTGGGAAGAAGCTTGTGTCTGTGAGATGTTAATGTGGTTGCTTGTATTAACTCATTTTAGTTGAAGTCAAATAGGGGAAAAAAAAACTAAACTCTTAAGCAAAACTCAAGTTTATCATTCTTAAATATAAAATCACTAATTTCAACTTTTTTATATGCAGCGTAAAAAAACAGTTCTTGGCTGCTCGCCCAAACTCCATCATTTATCAGTGTCACGTCATTATGGTGGTCTCAAAAAGCAAACGAATAATATCTAAGGTATTGGTCTAGAAAAATTTGTAAATATTGAATGTGAATCGAAATTTTTTAACTAATTAGATTTAAGGTTATTTATGTTAGTATGTTACTACTTAAGGGATCAAATTGACCATATTTGTACAATTCTTTTGTTGGTTCATCTGATTGTCAAGGATTACTTCAAATTATTGATTCCATATTTCCTTCCAAATTATATTAAAAAGCCAAGGAATTGGGTTCTTCTAAGTAAAATTTCAACACTTTTCCCATCAGCTTATTGTCCTAATACTATAACAAGATTAACAACATACATGTCTCCGTGGTACAAGAGGGTCTAGAGAATTTTGTACACTTTGAGACAAATTGATCTCAAATAGATCATCTTAATTAGCTTGGGCAAATTAATGGCTCCAGAGAATTTTGTATCTTCATGGAAAATGCTGGTGCATAGTAATGAAATTTGATTAATATATTATCGTTGGCTCTCATATTGAGCAAAATGGAAATCAAGCAACGGCGCCGCTATCTTGCTAGAAATTAACATACCTTTGATGATGGAATTAACAGCTCTGGAGGGTACTGAACTCTTTTTTTTGGTGATTGAGGGTACTCACCCCATTTTCCCGTAGCAAGAAGCTGACGTGGCGGCCGAAGCTTCTTTTTTAAATTAAAAAAATGCTTTTAAGTTATGATTTAATTTAATTGACCAATATCCACTTGAACTGCCTAAAATCCCCCTCACTTAACTGTTATAAAAATTCCCTCTCTTTTCCCATAATCTCACTTAAAATCCAACGCCCCCTGCACGTGACTAATAAACACCTCCACCCCACTTAAAATCTAACCCCTGCACGTTTAAAAAACTAGCCGTTACACCCATTCCCTTTGCAGCCCCTGTTATTTAAACCCCCCTCCCCTGTTTTCCACTTTTCTTCTTCAGTAGCAGGTCCCTTTCCTTTGTTTTTCTCCATAATTTTTTTCCTCCAAACATTGAACTATATAAACAGCCTCCTTTACCACACAACTATCTAATCTATCAAGAACACAGAATACCAAGGCCATCATTCAATCAATCCACACAAGATGAAGAAGGAATCTGTTATTGTGGGGTTACATCAAATCTGAAAGTATCAAGCACCATGTATAACCCTTTGAGAAGGTTGTATATATGTAAAATTTATAAAATGATTGAGGGATGTGATTATTTTGAATGGAGTGATCCACCATTGTGTGCTGAAGCATCAAGGGTGTATGTTGGAGTATTTAAAAGAGCTGACAAATATGATGAAACTGTCAAGTATGCTGAGGAGATGAAGAAGGAATTGAAGAATGCAAAGCTTATGGTTTTTATCATGAAATCATAGTCATATGTATGATTTGTGCTTATGTGTGTGTTTTGTAAGCAATGAAATGTAATGTGTAGTGAATGCACATCAATTAAATAAGAAGAGAACTGTTGTCTATTTCATGACATAGTCAATTGCAAAATCAGAAATTCACAATGAGTGTTTGAAGAACCCAGCAAGTCCAAAAACCATTAACTCCCCAAAAACCATAATCTAGCATTCAAAATTCCAATAGACCTATAATTCCCCAAAATGGCTTTGCAAAGCAACAAAATGATAATCAAGTGTTCACCAGATCACAGGTGAACATCACAGCATCACAAGGTGAATCAAGGATGCACAATAGGTTGTTGATCCTGAAACAATAGAAATTAGTTGAAAAAAAAAAAGAACAAACTAGCAGCTCAATTAATTTGAACAGTTTTATACCTGAAGTGACCGGGTAGTGATAATTGTCCTTCCCATGAAATCAATGAAAGATGGCCTTAGTGTGATTCTAGGATGTGTTTTTGGAGGTGGGAGAGGAGCATTGACATTTGTAATTGCCTTGCATTTGGAAAACATTAAATCAATGCTAAATCAATTACAATTTAACTATACATAAGTATATAATCAAGATATGATTTTAAAAGCTCACCTGTATGGTTTAAGGGTCTCCATGTTCTGTATAAACCTCAAACTGTCTCCTTCAAATTTCGTCTGATCTGGCAGTGGCAGGTGTAGATTGAGTTGTGGTGTTGAGGTCAATCTTAGTTAGGGTTGGGGACTGTCTTGGAGGGTGTTTGGTGTTGCTCTTTTTCTTCTATTGCTTCTGCTGCTGTTGGTCATGTGTAGTGGCAATAGCATGCTCCCTTGAACTACCCTATGCAATAGCATTAGCATGGTTCCTTGAAATCCCCTTTGTTGTGGCAGTAGCAGCCATCTTACAAGTCCTTCTATTATGAACATCCCCTCCACACTTTGTACATTTCATTACAGCCCCACTCCTCTTCACTTTGTTTCTCATTTCCCCTTTCTCCTTTCTTCTTTTCTTCTTTGGTCTATGAGCTGCTGCTCTCTTTATATTCAGGTGCCTCTTGATTGCATTTAGGCCACTCATTAGGACCATTAAGTGGCTCAATTGACCATTCATAAGCTTGCAAATACATATCTTCACTATAGCAGGGCTTCATATACTGTTCAGGTTGGTCCCCATTCATCCAAATTGCAGCTACACCGTGATTACAAGGAATCTTATATAGCTGCCATCCCCTACAACTACATGTTCTATCCAACAGATTGACAACCACCCTCTCCTTACTGGTACCATTCCTCACACCATATGTGTAAGAACCACTTCTTAAAGCCATCCAAACCCTAGCTTCTATTTTAGATTTCTCAAGTTTCTTCATTGGCCTTGGACATATTTGAAATTGTTTTTTGTTGAACAAATTTCTCTTGTTTGAGTGTCTAACCGTTAAACTCTCTCTAATCCCTTCTAACATGGTGATGATAGGCTTGTGCCTATTAGGCAATATATATACATTAAAATCCTCGCACATGTTATTGTCCACACTATCACAACAACTCATCTCACTAAAGAAAGCTCTACACCATTTTTATGGATTTCTATCAAGCACATTTTAACAAGCTTGATCACTAATAGTTTTAAAAGTCTCAACCTCTTTTTCAAATTGCCCTTGAGTAGTTGATTTAACAAGCCTCCAAAAGCACCTCCTCAACTGTTGTCCACCCCCACAAACTCCCCTAAAGTTTGAGTAAACATGCCTAGCACACACCCTCTGTTTAGCACAAGGAAACACATGTGATATGGCATTAAGCAAACCCCTTCTGCTGGTCAAACATTATGGTGTACCCAGAACCATCTACCACATTCAAATCATTAGCCAACAACTCCATAAACCACCTCCAAGTCTCCGTGGTCTCTACCATAACCACTGCCCAAGCAAGTGGGAACATTTGATTGTTCATTGAAGACCACAACGGAAAATTTGATTGATACTCATATCTACCAAGAATTGAGGACAATTCTTTTTCAAGAAAGGGAGAATGATGCAGGAACAAGTGATCTCAATCATCAATGATCAAACATGCTAAAGATCAACTTGGTTATTGGGTTGGTCCTTGTTAAGTTGTGTCCCACAGTTATTATCAATTGGGCAATTCATGCAAGATCTGCAATAAAGCTTCTTTTATATGATTCGCAAGTTCATTACAATCCAGACACAGTTTCGTATTTTGGACATAACTTATTCATACGGAGTCGGAATAGAGTGGTTCAAAAGGTAATGGAAATATAAAAACAAGATCTACAACTTTCATTCTAAACACTTTCTGAGATTCAGAGCTTAAGATGGTCAAAAACGAGTATGAAGTGGAACATATGAGTCTGGAAACGAAAGTCATGCCTATGAGCTCTATTGGATATTAATCTATCATTTATTATTTTATTATATTTATTATTTTTAGTTTAGTAGTTCATAATTATTTTCCTTAATTTAGGATAATTGTTAGAGTTATTTGAGTTGTAATAATTAGGAAAGTTCCATAACTTGGGAGTCTAAGTAGCTTGTTTTGGCTAGTTTCCTAATTGTGTGAGTTTCCTTTTACTAGTGTGTTTCCCTATTGTGTTATAGTAATATTAGGAAGGTGGATGGCTTGTAATTCCCTATTTAAAGGGTTGATCATCAATGAGAAAAAAAAGAAGCCAAATTTTGAGAATTATGAATGTAATTCATATGTTGAGTTTTATTATTCTTTGGTGAATCCTAAATATCTTGGAGTATTATTGTTATTTGGTGAACTTTAATTCTCTGTTTGTCTTTGGTGACAACAAACCAAGCCTTTGGTGGCAACATTGCTTGAAATTGAACTATAGTTTGAGGACTTTGGTGACCTTGCATTATATTCAATTTGAAGAACGTATCCCTTTTATTGTTCCTAGTTCGAGAACCCATAAAATATATATCAAGTTGGTATCAGAGCATAATTTCTGTGCCTTATATACATCAGAATCTTTCAAGAAGCAACCATCAAAGCCAATGAACCTCTTACAGCCTTCTAAAAAGACTTGTTTCACTACATTAAAACAAATATATATATCATTTTAAACACCTTGTTATCTACATGGAGCTTAACTGTGTTTGTGGGTTTGCTTTCAACATTCCAGCAGCACACCTGTGGAGGATTCTGTACTGAGCTGTGTAATCCCCAATAACCAGATTTTGTGGCTTTCTACTTGCTCTACAACACTTGTACAAAGTGACATTCAACCCTAACTCAGTTCAAATTGTTTCTTTTATTTCTACCATCCTCCAATAGGGGTTGCATCTGAACCTAGGCAAATAATATTCAGCAATCCAACTTGAAATTAAGAAGACTTACCTAACCAAGAGGCCCAAATCTTCCATGGGCCGCCCTCTTTTTTGCACTTTGCACCAACCTTCTTTGGGTCATTTCTTGTGTAAATTATATCCCTCCCTGTGAATATTATGCAATTGTATAAAGCTTGCTTGAACTGTGCAGGGTTCTCAAATTCTTGCCCCAAAACAAATTCAGTTTCACAAGCCTTACCAGCCCTATATGCCTCTCCCCTGAATGGTGCAGCCCTCCCCTTTTGATCATCATCAGAATCACATGGATTGTCCATGCTTTCACTTGAAGCATAAGAAGAATCATAACCTTCTTCCATAACCCCTCCCCACTCAATAATCCCAATCAAAGGAATATCTTCCCCATTCAACTGTTCTGCCACCTCTTTCTCATACAAAAAATTTTCAATCTGTGTTGATCTAATAATTTCCCTCCTCTCTAACACCTCCTCATCATTATCATTCTCAGAGAATTGTTCCCCATCATCACCTAACCCCCCCTCAAACCAGTGAACACATCACCCACATCCTCATTGAAATCTATCCCATGTGTTAAAACCTCCACCAAATGTTTGTTACTATTTAAATCCTCCAAATCCCACTCATGTTCAAGATATACACGCATGTCATATTTAGCACTTAGACAATCCAAAATTCAGCTTCATTGAGGTCACACAAAACCCTCAAGTGATCAAATGATTGCCCTTGTACTAAGAATTGGACTTTAGATATATTTATGTATCCTAAGCCAAATATCTTATTATGAACATTAGAAGCACTAATTTCTTTATCACTTAAAACAAACACCTCAACCCTTCCCCCAAAATAGGACAAATTTGGATTGAAAACCCAACTTCCATCATGATGCACAACTAATTCAACCATCTCATCAGCAATTGAATCTGTTGAAGTACAAATAAAAATTGGGTAAATTTCAGTGAGGTATACTGAGGTTTGGCCAAAATACACATAGATATACTGACATTCGAGAAATTACATTGAGTTATACTCCGGTGAAATTTCGGCTCAACATAACAATTTTATAACAATATTACCCTCAGTATACCTTATTGAAACCTTTATGTCAAAATATAAATTTAGGGCTAATTTTTTTTTTTTTTTTGAAAAATTGTTGTGCTTATATTCTATTTATTTTGTTTGTTAATTGTATTTTACTATTTTTTTTTTTTT
The DNA here is from genome assembly GCA_030267885.1 of Mesembryanthemum crystallinum. NCBI lineage: Eukaryota > Viridiplantae > Streptophyta > Magnoliopsida > Caryophyllales > Aizoaceae > Mesembryanthemum > Mesembryanthemum crystallinum. Next base: position 2,792 of record BSSO01007855.1, on the reverse strand, counting down.
TTTAGTCTCTATCTTAGCATTTTATGAGGGATATGTGCAGCCCTCTTTCAGGGGTATTATTGTCATTTCATTTGCTTCGGTCTGAATTTGCAATAATCTTTCCAAAATTGGTATACCTCAATGTAATTATGAAAACGTCGGTATACCTTTATGTATTTTGGCCAAACCTCGGTATACCTCACTGAAATTAACCCATAAAAAATAAACTTCAAATTAAACATAACAAAAACAGAAAATGAAAGTCTCAATTCAAATAAAACTTTGCATTCAACTTCCATTTCAACATCATAAACTGTTTACAATAAGTTCTTCTGTACTACTAATAGTGGAGTTACAAGTTAAAGAGGAATTAGAACTACATACAACCTACATCCAATCATTTGCCTGATTTAATCTTGTCAAAACAGTGACAAAGATTAGCAAAATACAACATTTCATTGTCACAAATCCTATTTCTTTTGACAAGACCCAAAAAATTACACTTTAAAAAATAAAACCCCTTAACCCAAGCCTAATAACTACGCCTAAAATACCAGGACTACTTCATCAAAGTTGTAAGCTTCTTCTGTTCTGCCTCATAATAAGCAAGAATATCCCACAGCCCATTACCCTGGTCTTCTAGCATAGGTGCAGGTTGCTGGGCCAGTTTGCGAAATGGCCAGCCCTCCACACCATGGATTGCCAAGCAAGGCTAACTTGGTAGAGAACCCAAAGCTCAGGGATTGTGAACTTGGGCAACACATGGGCCTCCATGCACTCCTTCAATTCTCTCACACTTGTTGGGTCCATAACTATTAAAAAAGAAAAAAAAAAATAAAAAAAAAATCAAGTTAAACCTAGTTCAAATACCCATAGCTCCATAAACCCCAGTTATTTCAAACGCAAATCATAATCAATCTTTGTATGAACTTCAATATTGTAAATAAACTACAAAAAACAACACAAAATCACCATTATCAAGTAATAATCAAAGAATTTCTACTAAAAAATACTTCTTTTCATCAAAATCACTAAACCCTAACACATCAACTCAACATAAACTTATGTAACACTTTAAAAAAACACAAAACTACCATTAAAAAGAAGTAAGCTTACCTTCAAAAGCACGTATTCAGTCTAAAAATTGAAGCTTTAACCTTTCTTCTTCAATCGCAATTTGCCTCTGCTCTCTCTCGCTCCAAGAACCTTCTAATTTCTCCGCTTGGTTAAGGAAAGATTTATTTGGAGGGAAAAAAATAACCTTGTGTGAGGGGTTAATAATAGGCGTAAAAAGTTCATCAGTCATGGGAGGGATACATCAGTCTTTCTGCAACTAAAACGAGGGGTAAATTGGGTTTCCATTCGAAATTAATTTCCAGCCCACAAACCTATTTTTTAAAGCATTTTTTTAATTAAAAAAAGAAGCTTCGGCTGCCACATCAGCTTCTTGCTACCGGAAAGTGGGGTGAATTCCCTCAATCACCAAAAAAAAGTTCAGTACCCTCAATCACCAAAATGTGAAAATTCAGTACCTTCCAGAGCTGTTAATTCCTTTGATGATGTAATGTTCTGAAAATGTTCTTCACATGTGTTTAGTTACTAATACTATAATGTCTTGAGATCCTCATAATGATATATTTTGTTAGCAATACTAATGCTAACTTGAGTTGTTCTTCATCAACTTTATTTCAGATTGCCACACCCCCTGCAAATTTTTTATCCGTAAAAGAATATTTTCAAACTCTTGATTTTTTAGAAACCATTTCCTAATTTCATCATTATATTAATATTAATGAAATAAATATTATTCATGAAAGTCATATATCAAACCCAAACCCAATAAAATTTGCAAGATATTTAGTTGATATAAGTCGTATATCACACCCCCTACAAATTTTTGTGTACAACCGTCTAATCATTACACGACCAAACCAAAGTTATAAAATGTCAACCTTAAGTTGATATAAGTAATCTCTAATTTGGAAAAAGTAGCCCATGAATTAAGTCGTCTAATGGTTAAACAGTTGCGCAAGAGAAATACTCTTAGTTTAAAATTTAATTTAGACAAAACTTTACAATGGCCATCACTTAATGGTGGCCGCTGAATCATTTAATCTGTACCGTTGGATTTAATGAACTAATTCTTATGTATTCATTTATGGTTATCTTTTATAAGTTTGGTTGAATCCTTGGGTACTTAGTGTACATCGAAAATGATAAATAAATATTTTTTATTCATTTATTTTTACTTTGGCTACAACCAAAAACAATTTGGTACTGATCAAAGTAATAATGTTTCCACAACCATCGTTTAATGGTAGTCATAGAAGAATTCTCCGAAACATTTAACAATGTATACTTTTAAAGGAAAATTTTACAACGGCCATCATTTCGTGCTAGCCATTGAAACTTTTAATCTTTACTGCCAGATTCTAGTGGATCAATTTTATACATCCATTTGCTCTCTTTTATACCCATTTTACGTATATCATTTATTAGGTTTGGTTGAACCCAAAGATAATTTAGGTCCAACCAAATTGATAGCTACAAACTTTTTGGGTTTCGACCAAACTATCAATGTTTTCATGGCCACCATTATTACGCAATTAGTCATTGTAAAATATTATATCAGGCATCTTGATATATCGTGCAAAATTTACTGGTAATTTAGGAAATGGTACTGGTACCAATAGGTATATGGTGCTCTCATGAGCACCTAGCGAGGTGCTCCCTATGAATCTGTGTTTACAACCTTTGAATCTGTATCATATAACAATTACATATAAATCTCTGGTAATAATTTATGAATCTAT
>BSSO01007854.1:0-10626 GCA_030267885.1 Mesembryanthemum crystallinum | reverse complement strand
ATATGAATCACCAAGTTATTACCTTTTGAAGCGTGAGTTCCTCTTCGATTGAATGAATCAATGGATAGCAGGATCCCAAATGTTATCCCTCTAATGTATAGTCCACCCGTCAAGGATTGACCACCAAATTTGATTGCTAGATCGATCAAGATACTACTATCTCACTTTGGTTATGTGACACTTTTTGAGAGAGAGACTAGAGAGAAAGCTAGTGTTTCACCCTTTTGAATTCCCTTAGGAAAAATCTTCTTATAAACCAACTCTAAGTTGGGTTTAAGTAGTTCACCATAGATGGACTAGGCTTTTCATTTCACCTAAGTGGAGACAAGAGGCTAAAGCCTCATGTCCCACTTACAAGGCTAACCCACACGGGCCACGTGCACATGGCCGCTTAGGCCCATGTCACTCCTTGTCCTCTCTTCTCTTTTGGACTTTAAGCCCAGTCCCTCATGATCAGTTTCCTTAACTTATGTGTGACCCATTAGGTTCATACCGAAGTTAGCTATGGCCCAATAAACAATTGGTCCATCAATCAAATAGCGGTTTCTAGCTAAACATATTGATTACTAAATCGTACAAGTTTTCTATCTCAATAATATATTCATATATATTATAATCCCAATTAATTGCTACTTGACTGACAGGACACAAAACCTTCAATATATGCCAATTAATACCTGTTTGGTGGTCATAATCTGTTTGTTGTTTGTGTTGTAGCCCATTAAGACAAAATCAGCATTACAGCAATGAGCATCATGAGTAAGTGCGGTTTGAACAACCAAGGGATTTTGGTTATTTGCAGCATATTCCAAGGATGCTGCAATGTGTTGTCTACATTAGTATGAGCACTAGGTTATCGGCTATAAAATCTATCCTCTCCTATCTACATCCGTTAGCTATGCTAAGTGTATAGTGTCAACTCTGATATTTCAATTCTATTTTGGAAATTTCCTGTGGTACCCCTGAACTTTGGCCTAATGCCAGTGGTGCCCACACTTTTCCAATAATCCCAGTGGTACCCCTGAACTTTGACTTTAACGTCTTTCGTACCCTAATGGTTGACAGAGCTCCTTTCCAATAAGTAAAATGACTGATATACCCTTACATATGCCTTAATCACACAACAGCTAAGTATTTGATAGGCTTTTCCCTTATAAATTGACCCACCCACCATTGTTAGACCTCCAAAAAATTTCTTCAGATTTATAAGAGTAATGTTTGTCAAAATCCTAACAGTTGTGTAATTTAAGGCAAGTAACGGTATATTAGCCATTTTACAGTGCCCCATACATTAATTAAGTCAAATATTTTAAAAAAATCTTAACGGAAAAGGAGTTTCATCAACTATTAGGGTATGGAAAACGTTAAAGTATAAGTTCAGGTGTACGAAAAATGTTAAAGTCAAAGTTTAGTGGTACCACTGGCATTATTGGAAAAGTGTGGACACCACTGGCATTAGGTCAAAGTTTAGGGGTACCACAGGAAATTTCCGATTCTATCTTGTGCACCTCAGCCTCAGTTAAGAAATACTCTCATATCGTAAACCTCAAAACAAATGCAACCTAATTGTTAACTGAGGTTCATTCCACCTCGATTTGGAGATTAAAGATGGTCACCAAACAGTTCCTGATATCAGTAGTCTCTGATTTGAACCATCAAATGCACCAAATTTGATCAAAAGTTCACTTTTTTAATCAAATTTGCTTGCTGATGCCCAGATCCTTAAAAGTTGTATTCAAAGCACAGTTATCAGAAATTTAAAATACCAGATATTAATCCTACCCTGATGAGATTCTGTCAGATAAGTAAAGAAAATTTGAACTAACCCGAAATTATTGAGATTGATGAGCAAGAAGAGCCTGTAACCTAGAGCAAAAATTAAATCTAAAATCTTACAACCGTAACTCAATGAGCACAATTCCATTTTTCTTCACTGGATTTCTATTTTTTCAACGTTTCTCATTCAACAACAAAATGCAATGTAAATGAAAGATCGGAAATGCGATTGTAGATCGAGACATGGTTACCTGAAAATCAAGGTTGGCCCGTTTCGGCATAGCAGATGAAATTTTGTGATAAGGGTTTTATATACTTGCTTAAGAGTCTCTCTATGGGGCATGTTGGACTAACTTTGGCACAATTTTGTATTTTTTTTATTTTTTATTTTTTGGAAAATAAACATTAATTAGTGTTTATATATATACAAACTACAAATTATAAGTCTTGATTGTGTTTGTGGGTTCTCCCTAGTTTCTATATTGGGATTTAATTACTAGGCTTGAGCTTGACTTTTAGTTACCAATAAGTCAAATAAGTAACAAACTCATATGGTAAAATAGTTTTTGACTAAAATCTTCATGCAACAAAAACATTGTCTTAACACTCCCATATCAAAGTGAAGCATATTATAACCAAAACATTATCATTACTACCACAATTACATAGTCTTTTTTAGGTTAGACATATTGTCTATTATTGGAACTTGTAAATGTAAATTTAAAACAAATTGAAAACCAACACTTAGCAATTTAGCATACATTTTCATCAATGGTCGATAAGATTTAGCCATTAGTTGTAACATGATTTTTTTAATGCATATAATAACATGAATGCGTGTACATCTTAGTAGTATTATCGACACTTGTATGGCTACCAGATTTGTGATAAGGATATACACTGATGACAAAATTAATACCTTTTGAGGAAATTCACTTTTGATAATAGGCTTTGTGATTGCTAGTCTAATATAAATTGTATATGTGATTCACGGACACGCTGTTATTAACATTACTTACTGAAAATCTAATTTCTTTGCGCCGCAACTCATCATACCTATTGGTTGTTGATTTCTTTACTCTTCGTGATTGAAAGTTAATGTGCAAATAGTTTCCAGTCGCGATGGTCGTGTGAAAACTAAATCCTCTGTTCTTTTGGCCATTTGGTGATCGACCATTGGAAATTTTGCTGCTCAAACAAGCTTCTCTAAGATCTCACGTAAACTGACTTCTTTATCTTATACTTTTAAATGAGTCGAGATATATGGTTTAGTTGTTGTTTTCCCATTTTTCCTAATTGTTGAAGATCGATCTTGAAAAAGATAGAAGAATTGTTCCGGACAAATAAATATATGTAGTTTTTTTTTTTTTAATTATGTTAATCAAGTGATTCAATTTTGGTAATCATTGAGGGCATAAGAAGATTCACATAGTCTCTTCAATCAAATTTGATATAAAGTGTCGAGTAGTTTGCAAATTCAATCAAAAATTCACTCTAAAGCGTCTCCTTTGATTTCTACATATATATTTTGTAATTGTTTAGTTTTGAGCATTCTGATATGGGAATGGAGTAATCATATATCACAAAAATAAATATGGTTATTGAAAAAAATCAAAACCATATCACCCCACTTAAAAGTCAGATCCGTTATTATCCGAAAATCCAGAATATATTTGAAATTTTGCGATTCGGATTCGAATTCCAATTATAAAAATATTGGATATCCTAAATATTCATATTAATCTGGATATAAAAATTTTACTTTTTGGATATTTGAAATATTTGAATTCAGATATTCGACATAAATGTAGCAAAACGCATTTCATTGATCCACTTTATCCAAAAATATAAAAATTATGTGCATAAAATAGAGAGATAATACTATTGACCGGATGCGCCTATCATTAAAAAAGGAAAAAATCCACTTTGGTTACCTGTGGTATGGCATAATCATTTTTTGGTGACCTTAATTTTGCATATTCCCACTTTGGTTACCAGTAATTTGAAAATTAGTTTCACTTTGGTGATTTCCGTTAATTCCGTCAAGTTGACTATTAGTTTACCACGTATGCATCATATAATAACAACACAGTATCCATTACTACACACAAAACAACATTAAAAAACATTTTCCACTTAAAAAACAAATAAAAAAACCCTAATAGAGAAGAAAACAGTATTGATAAGAGTTCTGAATACCAATTCAGACAGTTCATAGGGAATGGGTATAACGCCAAATAACCTAAAAGGCCCATCCCATTATTGCAACGATGTCGTTTTACTTAGCAAAGTAACAGTCAACTTGACGGAGCTAACGGAAATCACCAAAGTGAAACTAATTTTCAAATTACTGGTAACCAAAGTGAGAATATGCAAAATTAAGATCACCAAAAAATGATTATGCCATATCTAGAGTAACCAAAGTGGTTCCTTAAAAAAATGTCATTAGCCTATGTCCACTGCTACTATTTGGTAATAGTAATACAAACTACAAACTACAAGTCCTTGAGAGTGTTTGTGTTCTCTCTAGCTAATTTATACATGGGACTGGAAAAAGTAGGCTTGAGTTTGACTTTTAGTTACCAATTAGTCAAATAAGAAACAAGCTCAAGTGGTAAAATGGTTGTTCACTAAAATCTTCATGCAACAAAAACATTGTGTTAACACTCCCATATTAAAGTAGAGCATAGTATAACCAAAACACTGTCATTACCACCATGATAACATAGCCTTTTTCTTAGTTAGACATATTGTGTATTTGGAATTTGTGAAAACCAACACTTAGCTTACATTTGGATTAATGGTTGATAAGATTTAGCCAATTATGACATGAAGTTTTTTAATGCAGGCAGGATAACATGAATGCTTGATTATCTTATTAATATTATTGACACTTGTATGCTATCAAACTTGTGATAAGGATATACACTAATGAAAAATTTAATACCTTCTGGGGAAATTTACTTTTGGTAGGCTTTATGATAGCTAGCCTAATATAAATTGTATATGTGATTCACGGGCACGCTGTCATTAACATTACTGCTTACAAAAAACACGTAAAGACCCTACTGAAAAGTGAAAACCTAATTTCTCTACACCGCAATTCATCATACCTATTAGTTGTTGATGTCTCTACTCTTTGCGATTGAAAGTTAACGTGCAAATAGTTTACAGTCGGGAGGTCGTGGGAGAACTGAATCTTTTGTTCACCAGGTAATTTAGTGATCGACCATTGGAAATTTTGCTGCACAAACAATCTACTCTAAGATCTGAGGTAAACCAGCCTTTTCTTTATCTTATACTTTGAAATGAGTCGAGATATATGTTTAAATGTTGTTTTCCTCATTTTGACCAATTAATATGATTCACGGACATGTTGTCATTAACATTACTGCTTACTGAAAACATAAAGACATTACTGAAAACCTAATTTCTCTGCGCCGCAACTCGTTATACCTATTAGTTGTTGATTTCTCTACTCTTCACGATTGAAATTTAATGTGTTTCCAGTTGTGAGGTTGTGTGAGAACTGAATCTTTTGTTCTCCAGGCAATTTGGTGATCGGCCATTGGAAATTTTGCTGCTCAAACAATCTACTCTAAGATCTTAGGTAATCGGATTCCTTTATCTTATGTTATACTCCCTCCGTACTTTTCAAATGTTTACAAACCACCAAAAAATAAGTACCTCTCAAATGTTTACAAACCAAATTTTACACACACTTCTTTCCATTATACCCCCTCCACTATCTACTTTAAAACAATAAAAAATTCTACTATCAATCAACTTTAAAGTAAAATATTTTTTTATTCCCTTCTTTTTCTCTCTCTACCCACCATCAACCATTCTTTTTGAATTTTTTAATTTAAAATCTCTCTCTCTCAACCCAATAAAATATCGTTGGCAACCACTCCTCTCTCATTGTAAATTTGTTAAACCATTTGGGGCATTATTGGAAACAAAGCCACCCTCTTTTGATGTGTTAATTTTCGTGCCCAAATGGTTTATAAACTTTTGAAAAGTACGGAGGGAGTATATTTAAGTGAATCAAGACTTATGGTCTAAATGTTGTTTTCCTCATTTTTCCCAATTACTATACATCAATCTTGAGAAAGACAACAGGATTTGTTTCAGACAAATAAATATACGCAGTATACTTTATTTTTTTTTTTTTTTTTGGGAAATTCCTCTTGGTACCCCTGTACTTTTGACTTTTTCAATTGGTAGCTAAAACTTTTTTACTAATCCAGATGGTGCCCCTATGGTTTTAGAAAATTGAACTCCGTGACCAAAATATGAGTTTTCCATCATGTTTTTCCGTTAATTGATGATGTGGCGCTATTCCTACTTCCCAAACATCAAAAAAACCTTGAAAAACACACAAAAATTTCCAAAAATCACTATAAAGAGGAAGGATATCTATTTTTAGAGATGAAAGAAAAATGGAGGGAAAAAAATCTAAAACAAATGTAATTTCATCACATGATTGGTCCAGTAACCATTAAAAACCGTTTTAACTCATAAACTAGCGCCACATCACCAATCAACAGAAAAACTTGACGGAAAACCCATAATTTGGTCACGAAGTTCAGTTTTCCAAAACCACAAGGGCATCATCTGGATTAGCAAAAAAGTTTTAGTTACCAATTGGAAAAGTCAAAAGTACAAGGGTATCAAGTGGAATTTCCCTTTATTTTTTTTATTCTCTTTATTTATAAGAATTATTTTTTATTCATTAATCAAGTGATTCAATTTTGTAAGTATTTGAGGGTATAAGAAGATTGAGATAGACTCTTCAATTAAATTTGGTATAGAGTGATAGCTTTCAAAATTCAATCAAAAATATTCTCCAAAGCGTCTCCGCCACTGATTTCTCCATACATATTTGTTTAGTTGTTAGAATTCAGATCTGGGAATGGAGTAATCATACATCACAAAACTAAGTAAGGTTATTGGAAAAAAAAAAAAAAGATGAAAACCATATCATCCCACTTTAAAATTAGATTCGTTATTATCCGAAAATCCAGAATATATTCGAAATTTTGTGATTTGGATTGGGATTCTAATTATTAAATTTTTGGATGTTCAAAATATTCTAATTTGGATGTAAACTTTTTACTTTTCTGATATTTGAAATTCTTGAATTCAGATACTCGATATATGTATAACAAAATATTCAATTAACTGTATACACAAGGAGAATATCAAATCTGTTTTGGGCAACAGATCAAAGAACTTTTAATCCCAGATACAATACTTGATTTTGCTTCATTACAACTTAGTACTACATACATGACTATGTCTATGACTATTATTACTTTCTATGATTCTATTTTCTTCCACACAAACCCCATTTCTTGGAAAATATCAGACTCAAAGCTTCATTTTACAACATTCAGAAAAGCTTTCTTCAGATCAACTGTTGATCGAATGATGGCAAATGGGAAACGAGTAAAAAGAGAAGACTATTCAGTTAGCTTGAGTACTTCCCTAAGTGAGCCTACCCTAAGTGAGCCAGTAAGGCAAACACTGCCAAGAAGATGCAATGGTGGACAACCATATTACGGCAATGATAGTTATTTTGAAGATGATGACAATGATTGTCCTACGACGAGGAAGAAAAGAGAGGTAGGATCTTCTTCGTCTGGCTTAAAGGAGAAGATTGGCAATCCTTTAAGCCAAGGACAATGTCGATGTCCTCCTAAGAAAACGCTAGCTGTTGCATATGATAAACAAAAGGAGAAAGAAGAAACAACCCACTGGACGATCCTGTCCTGGATTGTCGATATGAAGGTTGTAAAAGAAGAAGAAGAAGAAGTAGTAATCTGCGTTGACAAGAATGCTACGATGGTGGTTGGGCGAGGGATAATCACTAGGAATCATATGTTGGTGCTGCAATAGGATTTTTACAGTATCTAACTTTGTAATACATAAAATCATTTTTCTTTTTCTCTCGAAGCCCAACGCCTCGTATGGTAAGCAGAAGGGCGTTTCTCACAACAAATTAAGTCTCCTCCTAAGAATGTCTTTTGTAACACTTACCTAAAGAAAATTCACTTTCATAAAGCAAGAAGTCGATTAATCTCGACCCAAATTTTTTTTCCAAACAATATTTGACTTGTGAGGGAAGTTAAGAGTTAGTGATGAGTTTTTCTCTCCTCTCTCAAGGTGATGGGCGAAACTTGAGCGCCATGGCAAGGGGGAAGAAAAACCAGAAAAAGAAGCAATCGTCCACTGCAAAGAAGCAATCGCAAGCTAAATCAAGCTCACAGGCTATGAAAGAGGCAAATAAGAATGCTACTCAAGCATCAAACCCTAAATCTGCACCAAATATTCCAGTTACGGCGGATGCTCGAAAGGTACGGACGGTGTTGAATCTGCAAGGTGTCACCCCTTTGGATTTGGAACCAGCTTCAGAAATGGGGGAAAGGGAGATCATCATCTCACCAGAGGAAGCAGTGTTTGAAGCAAGGCGAATAGCAAGTGGTGGTTCAATGAGAAAATCAATGTCATGGGCTGAGGAAGTGGAAAATGCTGAAAAATCTGAAAAACAAAAGTGGTCTGAGGTCACTGGAGGTAAGTCCACCCCTGCGTTTCAATTTGTAAACCCTCACACACCTGATAGCCATGTGAGTGCCCCAAAATGTGTGAAAATCGATATGGAGGATGTGCAAACCGAAATTGATTTCTGGCCGAGTTCGATTGTATGTTATGTGTTAGGTGCCAATCCCCCTTTCTCAGTAATGGAAGGCTATTTAAAGAGGGTTTGGGGTCATTTGGGCATTGACAAGATTGCTATGATGGCGAAAGGAGTGTTTATTGTGCGCTTTGCAAAAATGGAAAATAGAGACAAGGTTCTAGAAACTGGATACTATATCTTTGACAAGAAGCCTCTGATTGTGAAACCATGGAGGTCTGATGTGGATGTTAGGAAGGAGAATATTAAAACAGTTCCCATTTGGATTCAACTTCATAACCTGGACTTGAAGTATTGGGGTTGTAATGCTTTGAATAAAATTGCTAGCCGGGTTGGAAAACCCATAAGAAGTGATGCTGCCACTGCAAGTAAATCCATGCTTAGTTATGCTAGGTTATTAGTAGAAGTGGAGCTGAATCAAGAATTTCCTGATGTGATCTCATTTCAAAATGAGGTAAATGATATGGTATATCAAAATGTTACTTATGAATGGAAGCCAGTTTTGTGCTCCAGTTGCAACAGTTATGGTCACAAGGAGGATAGCTGCAAGAAGAAAGAAGGTGTTAAGCAGAAATGGATGCCCAAACCTCAACCCAAAAAGGCACCTCAGGTGGATACTGATGGCTTTCAAATGGTTATGGGGAAAAAGATGAATGTTGTAGAGCAACAAGCAGATTCTAGTGAGGTTCTAGTTCCTAATGTACAGTCACCAAATGCATTTGAGGCTCTGAACATTGAAACTCCTGGTGGCAAAAACATAGAACAACAACAAGCTGCTGCTGTATCTTCCCAGGATACACAGCATGCTAAAGCAAATGATCCTGGGGCACATTAAATGGATAATATAGGTGTGTGGAATGTTAGAGGAATAAATAAGCCTACCAAACATGCAGATGTTAGGTGGCTGTTGAATAAAGCAAAGGTTGGGCTCTTTGGCCTGCTTGAGACTAGAGTTAAGAAGAATAATCTTGATTTTGTTCAACATAGCATTTGTAATGGCTGGAGTTTTGCTACCAACAACTCTTCTCATTTAAATGGTAGGATATGGATCATATGGAAACCCCAATTGTTCTTTGTCAACATTCTGACTTCAACTTCTCAGTTGATGCACTGCTCTGTTACTCATAAAGGTACACACAAAACCTTTGTTTATACTTGTATCTATGCGTTCAATGATGCAAAGGGTAGAGAGAGTCTATGGCATGATTTAATATCTTTAAGCACTGGTGTTCATCTCCCATGGATTGTCCTTGGTGATTTTAACTGTGTTCTGCATTTAAATGAAAGAGTAGGCTCCCCAGTTACTCTAGCTGAGATAAGTGACTTCAATAATTGCATTTCTACTTGTGATCTGTTTGAAATGAGAACTTCTGAATCTTTTTATACATGGTGTAATAAGGAACATGGTGAGAATAGAGTATATAGTAGAATTGACAGGTGTTTGGTAAATGGAGATTGGCTTGATGAATTCCCTGCAGCTATTGCTCATTATTTGCTTGAAGGAAACTTTGATCACTGTCCTGGTGTCATTCAGTTTAACCAAATTCAGCAGCATGGTAGATCCTTTAAATATTTCAATATGTGGAGTTCCAGTTCCTCCTTTCATGGTATTGTCTCTACCATCTGGAGCTCTATTGTCAAAGGAGTTCCCATGTTTCAAGTGGTTACAAAGCTGAAGAAACTTAAACCCCTCTTCAAGAAACTCAATAAAGAAGAATTTGCTGCTATTGAGATAAATGCAACCCAAGCTATGCAGAGACTTCTTATATGCCAAGAGCAACTGTTAGCTGACCCTCAGAACATTCAACTGGCTACTGAGGAGAGGAAATTGACTGCAAAATATGAGAAGTTCAGAAAAGCTCAAATGTCATTTCTGAAACAAAAAGCCCAGGCTCATTGGCTTAAGGAGGGAGACACAAATTCAGCTTACTTCCACAAATGTATTAAAGAAAGAAGAAGCAGAAACTTTATTCATTGTGTGGAAGATAATAAAGGCAATAAATAAGATAGACCTGAAGGTATAAAGAATGCATTTCTGGAGTTTTACAAGAACTTGCTGGGTACTGAAGTAATAACTGACCATGTTAACATGGAAGTTGTGCGGAAGGGGGCTACTATCTCAAATCAACAACAACATTTTCTCTGCCAACCTT
>BSSO01007853.1:0-10626 GCA_030267885.1 Mesembryanthemum crystallinum | reverse complement strand
AAACAATACAAGTGCTTAATAAGACAACTTAAGTATTTTCGAACTATATTCCAATCTTGCTGGACCTAGTAAGTTGGTCTAATCTATCTAGTAATAAATTATATTATAATTCTATCTTGGGAAATGCAGCAGTATGATACATAAACTAACTCGATCGGTGACAAGGTAGAAAAGATAGCAATAAGACTATTATCTTGAATCCCTTTCGTATTTTCTTTAGATTTTAGCAATGTGAATGAATGAAAATTATACTTCCTCCGTTCTTAAAACAAAGTTACTCTTTCCGTTTAGGGCCGTTCTTGAATCAAAGTTACGCCTTCCATTCTTTAAGAAATAAAAATCCCTAGAATGGACAATATTACCCTTACAAACATAAAATCAGAAAATAAAATCAACAACAACCTAATACTCCCCACCATTATTAATCTACCTTGAATTTTCAGTTCACAGGAAGGATCAATCTTTCTTTGTCAAATTAAAATTGTGAACTCCTTGTGTGAGATCCTGTGGTATGCAACGTTCTTTTGTAGATGCGTATTGATCTGATGTTGTCTTATCATCTTTGCGTTGTGAACATCTGTGGTTAACTTCTGCTCTAACATCCGTTGAATCACAGTTGCATACAAGCTGTCAAGGAAGAAGAGTGATGACACTTTTAAGTTGCTGCATACCATTCTCTATGGAAGAAGAGGAAAGGTATAAGTGTCCTCCTCCACCTTGGTAACTACTTGTGTTTTCTTCAGTTTTCTGCATATACTTGTTCCACTATGATGTAGATGTTTGCGCCATCTATGTAACTATAGATTCTTGATCTAGTAGACGGGGTTTCCATATTTTATTTCTGTATTGAAGGTTTTGAAGAACATAAATGAACAATGTTCATTGTCTTGAAAAGTGATCAACAAATGGCTTTTTTGCAAGGTTGATATTTTTGGTAATGAAGTATTAATTATTACTCCCTCCGTCTCAAAATAACTGTGGCTTTAACTAACTTTTTTTGTCTCAAAATATCCGTCACTTTACAATTCCAATACAACATTAATTACTCATTTTCCTAATGTACCCTTGTGGTTTATTACTAATTTCACTTTCCAATGCACCTAGTTATAATTAATACAAGGGTATTAGAGTCAAATTGTCTTTAACTACCTCTAGATTCAGTACTCTCCTTAATATGTGCGCATAAACCTAAAGCGACGGTTATTTTGAGACGGAGGGAGTAATTATGTTTAGGATTTTTTGTGGGGAACCCCCTTATAAAGTAGACATTTTGGAAAAAACCCATATAAACTTTTTATTGTGGGGAACTCCCTTATAAAAACAAAAGGCCATGACGAACACACCTTAAGTCATTTTCCAGCGAATTTAAATGAGATTTCGACCGTTTTACCCTTAACCTTTAAGCATATATTTGCTTATAATATACTGTATGTGTTGAAAGGATGAGAGCAAATCGGTTAAGAGTACATTTAAATTGGCCGAAAAACGATTTAAGGTGTGTTGGTCATGGCCTTTTGTTTTTATAAGGGGGTTCCCCACAATTTTTCTTTTATAAGGGGGTTTTCTCCAAAAAGTCCATTTTACAAGGCGGTTCCCCACAAAAAATCCTTATTTTTATTATTTTTTCCATTTCCATTTGATGAATTGAAGTGTATTCTCGATTGAGAACACATGTTATAGGTTTTGGATTGGGATATTGTAGATTGTCTTGGATCGTTTAATCTTTCAATCGGTATTAATTAATTGTATCATCCTTGAATTTGCCAGAGGTGGTGGTTGAAGAATGTACCTTTTCAAATTTCAATATGCTTTTGCTCTGCTTATTCAATAATTATCCCAGCTAAATAGGCAATAGAGCTCTCTTGCTAATTTCAGTGTGCTTGCCCATGGTAAATTGGTAATGATCTTGGTAGCGGAATATAGCTGGTTCTTTCTTTGAGTCCATGACAGTCTTCCTTCACTCGTTGTCCCAGCTAACTAGACAAGGAACTCTTCTTGCTAAGTTCGTAGTGCTTGCCCATGGTAATCACTTTGGAAGCTGAACCTTCTTTGGGCCCATGGCCATAGCAGGCTTTATTATTTTTATCTTCTCACCCCACCCCCTTTTTTGATCTGGGGTTGGGGGAGGGACAGAGAGGAATATGACGACATTTGCACCTTTTGAGATAGCTTGGCACTGTTGTCAGGGGCTTCTCACTATCATCCGGCTAGTCTTAGTGACATGTTTAAGAGGTTGTCAAGCTCTTTTATACTGGTGCTTTTTGTTTGAAGGAGGATATCTTGTGCTCTGCCTAGCCATATCTTTTAATGTTACTTTTGCTTATGTTAGTTTTGTTTGTTTGCTCTTTTTTTTTGTTTTCTGTTTTCTGTTTTGTTCTTTGTTTTTTGTTTTGGGGGTTTGGGGGTGGGGGTGGGGGTGGGGGGTGGGAAGTGGTTAGCATTTAAAGAGAATTGGACAGTACTTCGAGTGAGCTGTGTATTGGAAGTCCAGTACTTCAGAGAAGGGCCATCATTTACCTGAAATTAGTCTGAAGATCTTGTTTTTTTAAGGGTTGGGGTATCTATATATCTCTGAATTGGTATTCTCTTCGTGCAGGCAGCTCAAATCAAGCAAAATATATCGCGGTTTTCTGGCTTTGTTTGGCGTGAAAATGAGGTAAAGTACTTCCCTTGCTGTATAGAGGCGAGCATGCCACCGATTGCACTATTTTCATAGGCTCATAGCTTAATGCAGCAGGGGTTCAAGAAGTGTAAGGATTAACTTTTCACCTGATTGATTTCGGAGTTTCTTGGTTGTTTAAGGTTGGCAGATGTGCTTCTCAGTGTAAATACTTTCTCTACCCTTTGCAACTCATCTAGAGAATGATTCAACTTTGTAGTTTTGCTAGAACAAATCAAACTAGTCTTTCTCATATGCTGCCTATTGAAATACTGGCAAGGAATATTATGTAAGAATGGCCTTTTCAAATTTTTGTTGAGAGAAAATACATGATACCATGAGTGGAAAAAAAATTCATAGATTGGAGGAAGGTTGCGTTTCCTTGTAAGGCTCTTTCAGTTTCTTGTGCAGCCCATCATTTCTCTTCTTTCCCTACTATCTCTTGATTCCCTCTCCTCCCACACTTTTCTTCTCTCTCATTTGATTTCCTTTACTTTTCTCTGTTGGTTGCTTTGTTTCATCTCTCTTCTTTCTCATCTCTCCCCTCGTTGTCTCTCTCTTTTAATCTCTGCAACAAGGTAACTTCTTGCAATTATGCTAGATTTATGTTCATTCTCTAGGTTTTCTATTTTTTATTGTTTTATTATTTTGGGCTCTCTCTCCAACGTTTGAGATTGCTGAAGATACTGTAATCGGGATCATTAGCCATCGTTTTCCAGCCTTGAAACTTCATTCTTTCCAGGTTGCCAATGATGGCATTGATTCTCTAAATTATGCCTCAGTTTTCAATACCATATTATTCAAGGTTCTGCCATTACCATATCTATCTAGATCTTGGTCTCCATTATCATGCTCGTATTTTTTTTCCTCTTCCATATTCAAATTAATGGCAATTTTTTCTTTCTTTCTTACAATTTTATTTTTCTGAATTGAATGGAATCTGCAAAACCAAAGATTGAGAAATCTTTGTAACATTTCATATCCCCGAAGCACTGCCTCAGTTAATCATCCTTCATAAGTGATGTTGGTGTGATATCTTAGCCTTCAGTTAAGGAAATAAATTTTAAGATAATAATTATGGTAGCACTTACCATAATCAGACTCTTCTTAATGGATTTGTAAAACAACGAACATCTCTATCAACCACCTAATATGATCCCACCAGTGGAGCGGTCTTGTGAGGTCGAGGTCCACAGCGTTACCCTTGGTAATGTTCTGTGCATAGATTGACCTGAACAATACAGTTGGTACTTCAGAAGAGCAGCTGTGATTATTTATCAGCTACTTTGTTTTCTCGTTTATGCCTTGAATGCGTAGTAACTCAGGGAGGACATGTCTAACTTATCTATTGTTGCAGGAGAAACAAAGGATGAAAGTAAAGGAGAAGTTTGATAAATGCGTCAAGGAGAAATTGATGGAGTTCTGTGATGTGCTTGACATACCAATCGCCAAGGCCACCACTAAAAAGGTATGTCAAATAAAAGCCATGGATTCCTGAAATAGCCGTGTCAGATGTGAGCTGTGTTTGGTGCATGCATAAGTAATATATGTAGCAATTTCCATTTTGATCGAGTTATAGGTAAGTAGATGTCTTGATCATAGAGCGCTTTCCCCAGGAAGCCCCCCTATGTAAACACTCAAACATCGGCCTTCAATTCACTAATGAATAAAGACAAGCATGCGCACGCTTACTAGCATTCAGGCGGGGTAGATTGAAGTAAAATCTTCTAATTAAGTACGTATATTGTAGAGCATGAGTTTCCCTTTTTACAGCGTGTAGATTTTGCTTAGACCTTGCTTTATTAGTACTCCCTCCGTTCTTTAAAAATCGGGACGCCCAACAAATGCACGGAAATTAAGAATATTTCATATGATGTAAAAGTTTCAAGATTGCTCTTAAAGGAATGTACAATTGAAAATCAGAAATAGGGAAGAGAGAGAATAAATAGGTGGGGTGAGGGATTAAAATAATGAGAGAGGAAGAGAGAGGGTGGGTGAGGGATTAAAATAATGAGTGGGTGGGGTGGATAGTGGGATTTATTCTTTGTAATTAATGGGTTTGGGGGAGGGTAGTTAAGTAATTTTAGCCAAATTTGTTTACTACTTTTAGCCATGTAAAAATTTAAGAGGATAGCCCAAAGTGGATGGTGTCAAGATTTTTAAAGAACGGAGGAAGTAGCTATTTGGGTAGGATTTCTCTTGAGATGACTTCGATGTTGGAGTTATGGTACTGAGTTTCAAGCTGTTGTTCAGGAGGATATTGTTGTTAAGCTGCTTGACTTTTTGGTGGCTCCTCATCCTACGACTACTGTCTTACTTGCAGAGAAAGATCAGGTTTGTTTCAAAAGAAATATAGCTCCGTTTTTTACCATGTCTTTGCATCATACTTTTTAATAAATCATTGTTGGTGACATTATGTTTGACTCTTCTAAGGGTAAAAAGCGCAAGAGGACTGTCACAAAAGGTGCAGCTAAACCATCCAACAAGCGCTCTGCCAAGGTTCTCTCTTCCCTCTTCTCTATCTCCCTCTCCTCCTCTCCCACATTCGGAGGCTTGTAGTGGTTTTGAGTTTAAAACGCTATAGTTAAAAAAAGTCAAAATGGAAGTTAAAGGATTATGATCTAAACTGGCCTCTTTAGTTCCCGGAGTAAGAACAGAAGCATTTACATTGTTTAAACGATCTTCTTTATTGTCTTCTTGAACTGAATTGTGTTTGTGTTTGGATGGCATGGTCGCAGCGCCAAAAATCAATTGGTGATTCTTCTAAAGGAGAAGAAAGCAAGGATACTCCAGAATCTGATGATGAGTCAGAAGAGGAGGAAAAAACCGTGGAAGAAGAAAAAGAGAATGGTGTAGCAGAAAAATCAGATGATGAAAAATCTGAGCAGTCTGACAGTGAGGAAAAAAAGAATGAATCGGAAGATGATTCTGGAGATGATACTGTAAAAGAGAAGAGCATTTCTGGAAAAACAAAACAAGTAACCAAGAAAAGGACACCAAAGGCACGGTCCTCTGGAAAAGCTACAAGCAAGAAAGTTACCAGTGCAGAGAAAACTAGCCCAGTGACAAAGGAAACGCCAAAAAAATCATCTGCAAGTCGTTCCAAGGCTGTTGAAAATGACACTAGTCCAAAGGTATTCTCAAGGAAGAAGAAAAAGGAAGAACCTAAAAAAGAGAAGTCTTCGGCTTTGAAAAAACCTGCTACAAAGGAAAAGTCTGGTGAGTTATGGAAATTGAGCAGCATATGGTCTGTCATTTGTGCTTCTGATATGATTATCCAAATATCACTATTTTACTTCATACTTTCATGCTTAAAATGGTTGAAGAGGATTGTATTTTCAAGTTAATTACTCTTGCTTTTCTTTCCACTTTGGGTTTTCTCGAAATCGTTGCCTAATTAATCGTTACAATGAGAAGTTCAATAAGAAAACGAACTCTGTTTGGATGATGAACTCATTTCCAGATTGCAACAGTCATGAAACTTGAGGATAAGCTGTTTGTTTAGCCTGTGTATATATTGGGTACTAAATTTTGTTTTGATTTCTCTGAAGGTAAAAAGGCCGTGAAAGGGAAGGAGAAATCAAAAGAAGATAAATTGAAACCAAGTGATGATGAACTCAGGAATGCGATATGTGACATTCTTAAAGAAGTTGACTTCAATACGGTAAAAATCTAATGTTCTTGTTTCTTTTGTCTTGGATGTTACAGAATTTGTCTCCATTTTGAAAATTGAAAGAAGCTTTTAAGTTGTCAAATATCTGTCCCTTTGTTGCTACATAGTGTATGTGCTCTGATTAAGGTTGTCCTGTAATGTTTATCATGACAATCTTGCTTGGGTCTTGTGAGCAAGTAGTTTCTTTTGATTCTATAATACTTTATTTGTGCTTTTTTACTACCAAGGGTAAGGCTGTTGTGCTATTACGCTGGTTGTTGGAGTCGCTGTACTGGTTTGTTTTCTGCTTGTCTGAACTGTTGTGTTAAACCTCCATCTAAAAGTCACTGTGTGTGCATTTTTCACGTTTAGAATCTTTGCAATATATGTATATGAAAGTCAACGAGGTGCTGATTGCCTGGATTAGTATCTTAGCTGAATAAAATCTCTATGCTTGTGGCTTGTGACGATTGCTGATGTAAATTTCACCTGCACTATCTGTATGTTGCAGGCAACCTTCACTGATATTTTGAAGCAACTTGGTAAGTTTCCATGTTCTCCTTCTTGTTATGCTAATTCTACAAGATCTTTAAAATAATCAGTGTGACTATTGAAGCCACCCTTGCCTTGTTCTACAGCATAGAATGGTTCAAAAGCTTCCATACTATTCTCTCTATCTACTATTATTTGTCACATTTGGCTTGGCCCATCCAACTTTGACAAAAAAACTTCGATTCACATTATGAAAATATATATCAAAAAACAAATTCATAATATTACTCTTTGTTTTACAATTTTTGCCTTTATAATTTGAGAAAGAACAATGGTCAAAGTTGGATACGGAAAACCAAAAACGATACTAGATTATAGCAAATGGAGGGAATACCTTCGTTCATAAACTTGAAAGGTTTTATCAACTACTGTGCTACTGAAAAATGTTCATTCTTGCAGCCAAGCAGTTCAATACAGATCTCACAGCCAAAAAGTCAGCAATCAAGCTTATGATTCAGGATGAGCTTACGAAACTAGCTGATGAAGCTGATGACGAAGAAGATGCAGATGAGGAGGATGCAGAAAAGGATGAAGCCCAACCTGCTGACAAAAAGGTAGAGGCTTAATTTTCTATATCAGCAAGACACATAATGGTATAATAGATGTAATTTCCCGTCCGTGCAAGCTTTTTCTCTCCCCTACACAGCTCTAGCCCGGGGAGAAAGAAAATAGATAGCCATAACATTAGCCGTGTTTTCCTGTTGTTTTAGTCTGTATAAGTGGCTGTAATTTATCGATAGTTTATATAATACCCTGGCGAAGAAACTAGTATCTTTTGCTAGATAGCTCTTAGAACAGTCGAAGTTACGCTGAAGGATGCAAACTTGGTAGAGTATACACATTCATGAATTCGGTAGGTTTTTCTTTTTGTTTGAGCGTTTCTAATTTGAACTGACCTTTTGTGAATTAAGGGAGTAAATCTTGTACATTGTAATCCATTTGGTCATTTTTCAGCTCCACAGTGCGGTCTTAGAGAGCAGACGAACATTGTTGCTTCACTGCTCTTGATTGTTGCGTGCTATACGCTATGTCTTGATTTGTGTTGTGTTATCAGTCAGATAGTACTTCCACTGTTAAGAAAGTAGTTGTCTTGATGTTGCAACAGTCGCTTGGCCTGGGATCTGCCCCCCTTGCAATTAGTTTAGTTTGTGTTTGTTAGTGTTTCTGGGAGGGCTTTGCCTCATTTTCATCCCAATAAATCAACTACTTCCAGGCTCCAGCGTAAAGCTGTTTTTAGATTCTAGAGCACAAAAGGATGATAGGTGGTGAATTCTTAAAAGTTAAGACTGTTGGATGAGGATGCTTGAAGATGACTCTCGGTTGGGTTAGTTCGATGTTTCGGCATAACTTGGCCCAGAAACACCCAATACGACAGAGCCCATAGAGGCCTGGCATGAAACAATTGCATAAAACTAGGTATGACATGATAAGCGCCTGACATAGCACGACATGATGGCACGACATGTTTGGGTGTCCGACATGGCCTTCTGGCTGATTTTCTGGAGCATGCCTGGGGTGGTTGATCTGCCGCTTGACTAGGCTTGTGTTGTATTGGTCTACCGGCTGATTTAACTGGGGTATGCATGTGTCGAGATGAGGCTCGATCTGATGTGCCGAGGGTGATTGAGCTGGCCCTTGACTTGGCTTGTTGGGATGGAGTATGGACCACCGTGCCTCGCATTGTGTCCATGGACATGGTGGTGTTTGAGGCGGAGGCATGACCCGACCCGACCCTGACACTCCGCACACGAAGCTATGCTTCGAATCTTAGAACGGCCTCATGTGCTAAAGATGATTCCACTTGTTAATTCACTCAAAAAGAAACAGTGACATAAACCACTACTAGTACTAATACTTTCGTGGCATTTATTTGGTCCCTATCAACGAAAACTTTGTAGCAGATTAGTATGTGAGATTAGTAGTACTAGTACTAGTATTGTTTAACAGGGTAGTTCAACTGTCAACATATTGTGGGGAGAGGGGGGGCTGGCTACGATATTGACATGAGTTAATCACTAAGCTGAGTGTGCACTTTGGGATATAGACATTGACAATATCACTGCCTCCCTGTCAATATAAAAACCAAACAAAGGAAAAAAAAATGATGTAGATTGCTTGATTATCCTAGGATTAGAATAACTACTGAATGTGTGTCATAAGGTGAGGTGTACTTTGTGTCAGTGTAATTAGCAGTTTTTTTTTTTTTTTATTACTTATTTTAGAGCTAAACATAGTTTGTTAGGTTTGGGGGGGCATTAATTAATCATACTTAAAAATAAAAAGGGCATTAATATGTGCTCATAGTTGGGACCCAAAAATACAAAAATAATCATATGACTTGACCTGTTGATAAGATTCATATATAGTATGTCCTAAAATTGGTGTTAGACATAGGAAGCAGTTTTTTATTTACAAGAATCGAACTCACAACTTTGCTTAAGGGATGAGAGTGTCGAACCACTTACATCAATTACTTGTTGGTTGTTTTTGCTATTGTTTTTATAATGCCTTTTTCCCACATTTACGGTTGTTTGAGAAAATTGGTTGTTGGAAATCAATATATATGGGAAAATTTACGGTTTAGTTTTTTTCCGTAAAGTTATTGTTATTAGAACTTGCCCTGTGAATTTAGATGGTAAAATATTTGGAAATACCTAAGCAATTGGTTTAAAATCCATCATCACAACTCATAAGTCTATGTATCCCTTTTCTAATGAAAATTAAAAGTAAAAAAATAAAAAAAAATAAAAAAGATAAAGGAAGCAACCTACTCATAAAAATCATTGCTGCCAAAGTGAATCATAAGGATATATACTGTGAATATCATCAAAATCATGCATTTTTCTTTCCTATGGACAAAGCTAACACCCCACTCAATATAGACTTATAGTGGAGCATTTATTCAAAGGAAACCTTCTTTCAAAGAAATTGAGGGGGCCTATTGTGACACGTATTGGAACTTGATGGAACTCCCTTTTCTTTCAAACTTTAACTTGATTCTTAACTAGTACTACTAGTAGACTAGTAGTTGTGTTTCTTTTCTTTATTCAATCAATTTAAAAGGTCATCTTTTGCGAAGAAAAAGAGATCTTGTTGAATCATATGTTAACTAGTTTTTGCTTTTTGAATTGAATCCATTTGAAATTATGGATTTATAAACCAATCTTTTTAAGATTATTTATGTGTGTTCCTTAATTACATAAAGGAAATAAAAGTAAGTTTTCGGAATCTCCGATGTTGATTATATTTACTAATTAAAATTCTGAGTTATCGAAAAGTTTTTGTAAAGGATTTTTTATTCTGATAACAAATGATAAAATTATTAAACCTATCTAGCTCATAAAAGACAGTTCAATCAAAAGATTATGTCAAAGTCTTATAGTGACAGGACTCTCATTCTTTTTATCTTTTTTTAACTCGATGAGCATTTGAGTTAATCCACCATCTTTGAACTAAAATCACACACACGGCCGCTATAATCTTCTTCTCTTCAACTTATTTAGACCCAATCGAACTGAATGGAGTGAATAGTGCTATGTTAGAAAAAAATTTAATTGTAAAACTGATTTGAACTGAAACTTGGCGAGATAAAACCCGAGTAGTAGATTGAGATTTGAGGGTAGTGTCACTGTACTATCTTTCTATAACTAGATGCGAGATCGATTCTCATAATCTATTCTACTCCCTCCGTCCCTCACTTTCCTTAACATTGCACTATTCACACAAGAATTAAGGAGGGTGTATTTGGACTATTTTGCCCTTG